>SNQJ01S0032223.1:125497-139801 GCA_010110895.2 Picea sitchensis
ATACTAATGCATACTAAAGAAACACACTAAAAAACACACTTTTACCTAACGACACAATATACCAAGTAGATCTTACTAACTCCTAAGTGTTTAAATATCCTAACAGATGTGATGAGCCTTGGTTGACCTATAGTTGTAAAGGTAAATGAGGGGAGATTGTTGGGCTTCCATCCGTGGACATGATAATCATCATCATGTTCATGATAATGTTCTCCATTGTGGGACATGAGACATGATCTCCTCTAGTTAATCCTAGGCATGGAGACATAACATCTGTCTCCAACATGGGGAGATGTGCTCACCATAGAGCGCATGATAACCTCAACCTATTTGTTTCTCCAAAAAATGAAATCATGTTCCCACTTCAAACTAAAAAACCGTTTAGAAGTATCTGTTGGTGGATGTCACCCATCATCGTTAGTAATAAATTCAAAATTTTGCTAAAAAGAAAAAAATAATTCTAATATAGAAAATTATAAGGCAATATTATATACTGACTAAGTGGAATTTACTTACATGTATTCATTACAAACAAATGATAATGCAATGTATAAGAATATGAAATACTATACTAGCATGAATGCATGATGAAAAATATATACAAATGCAAATTTCCTACCTAACCTACACTAATATATGTTAGTTGAAATCCTAGGTATAATCATATGACCAATGAAACCATACCAACATTGTATCAGAATGTCTACCCCAATGCTTCATCATAAACAAAAACAAGGATAAATTAAGAACAAAAAGGTCATGAGTTGGGAAAAACATCATACTGTAAATAGTGATAAAACACAACTCATGGCGGTAGGAAGGTGGGACAAAGTCATGCAAGGAGGTATCACCACTACCCTACACTATACATCCCAGGATAAGGCCAAAATAATCAGACAAAGGAGGATCCTCACCGCCAACAACAAATCCATCACCCAAATATCGATAAGGGATTAGAAGGAACCTAAGGAAACCTCTAAGGTTTCCCATGGAATAAGAAGGAGCAAGGTAATGGATCAAACCAGGCCTAGAGAAAAACATTTTCTCCCAACCCAAGGATTTTTTACCTCATGTGTGAAACTGAAAATCCTTGCAACAAACCATAGGTTGAAATATGAAAAACATATCTATATTGGAACAACAGGGTGAAAGATGAGAAGTTTGGAAACTCTCATCACAAAAATCCTGTTGTAGGAAAATCATGGCCTTACCTTCATGAAAGTTTGAGCACAATGTAAGTTGAAAATATTGTTCATATAATAAATCCATGTTCTCAAGAGAGTATGGATCAGGTGCTCCAAGATATGACTGGAAAACATCATAAGAATGCTACAACAAGTCATCCCTAGGTGGTTGTAATAAATTTGTAATCATGTCATATTCATGTTTCCAAGAACCTGAGTCAATAGTAATCACATATGGTTGTTGTAAAGGAAACAAGTGAAAATGACCTTCAGTTTCATAAATGGGATATTCATTAGGACCGAAACAAATCACATCCCATTTACACCTCCCAACATGTATAAACGCATCAATATTCTCAATCACATCATCACCTTTATTAAAACATGAATGGTCTAATGCATCCAAGGATTCCTATAGCACTTATTCACTTTCTGAATCATGAAATAAAGCAAAATCAAAAACTTTGAAAGGAGTATAACTTACCATGTTTTCTTATTCGTGTGCAGGAGGAATGGAAGCTTGGATGACTTCATCAAATAGAGGAGAAAATACTGACACGTTGTCTTCATGAGGAGCCTCTTTGTGGATTTGGTTTTCAACATGGTGTCTTCCATCAAAGTGATATTATTTAGCATATTCACAAGGCAACTCATGTTCTATCTCTTAATATTCCTCATGATTCAGCTTTTCAATTTCTGGTTCTCTAATCAAATCTTAATTGTCTTCAATGGAATCATGATATGATTCATAATCCTCTTTTAGGTATTGGTATCCCTCGTCATGAATCTTCTCTTCAACTTCTTGTTCATTAATAGATTCTTTATCTTCCTCAACAGGGATAGAAAATAAACCTTCCTTTTGGATGTCCACCATGAGATCGTGGAAAGTGTCTTCATATCTTTGTGTTCTTAGGGCACGCCTTTTGAGGAATTCCTCATTGAATTTGTAATAGAAGATATACTCTTTCTATTGAGGGTATTGTTAACCCAATCCTTTTTTCTTATTTCCATAGATAGAAAAACAATCTTATCAGTACATCTTGATGTGTCACATATATCTTTGAAACATACTTCAAAAATTTTACAACATGAGTAATATCCAAGGACGAGTATCCATCAAGTTTTGGATAATTATTCCCCCAACCCAAAGAAAAGTGATTTGGGTATCCCAAAACATCTTCAATATCCAAGGAGGGAATTTTTTTGTGAAGTGACAATGGTTCCATAATTCCATTACTTGAGAATATACAATATTACAAATTTGAGAGTAGGATGACACCGTGGAATATGTTAGTGGAGTCACCATATTATATACCTTGGATTGGAAGTAGAGGGAACCACCCTCAATGGAATCGCCAAGTAAACTTGTAGGATAAGGGATTTGGGAAAATTTACCAAATATATGTCACGAGGATAATGACTCAATCCTCCCTGGCAACAGAACCAAAATGTTATTGGAGGATTTGTACTTATGCAAATCCCACCACAAGATCCCCAAAGCTTGCGTAACTATGGAAGAAACTACCATTGTCACCTTAGTAGGATATTCCCTCATTTTAGTGATGGAATACATCCACCACAAAGGAGGCTTCCCTGGTGACCTAAGGGAATCAAATAACAAGTTTAGTAGCCAATCCTACTTCCCCCTATGTTGATCATCAAATGGTTGGTATAGGTCTAGGAAGGAAAGAGGTTGTGATGTAGTTTGGTGTACCTTCTTAGAACAAGAACACTTTGTAACATATATATAACAACTTATAAGTAAAATAATGCAACAATTACCTCTTTAAGACACTAGAAAAGTTAGTTATCTATGGCTATTGGAAATTTCAAAAGTAAATTAGTATTATAACAACAATAAGTATTTTCAACAACAGTGAGGTAAAGTGCTAAAAAATACCAAAATTGACCATGAAAATTAAGCATACAAACAATATAATATTATCCAATTGTTAGAGGTGATTTATGAAGGAGTTAAGCCATATTTAGATGAGTTTATGAAACAAGATAATGTAATATTAGAGGGTTGTAGAAAATTTTTGTAGTAACAAAAAGTAATATGGTGAGTTTGCTAAGGTTAGGGTTAGTGTAGTTAGTAGAAGGCTTCAGATTTTTGAGACAAAGGTTTTATCAATAAATTCACCACAATATTTGATTTAAGATTAGTGCATTTCTAGGGATATAGAGTCTCAAATGCATATAATCTTGAAGGTTGATCTATTTGAAAGAAAGAGGTAGGATCTAAAACCTAAAGTGCAAGCACATTTGGGCCTTAGGATTTAGATCTTGAAGAGAAGGACTTCTAGGGTGCAAGCACATTTGGGCCCTAGATATTGTTCCTCCCTTCTTGTAGCTTAAACTAAGTCAAATATAAAATGTCTAGGGATAAAATCCTAAAGTTATGGCACTTTAGGGTTTTAAGGTTATAACCCTAGCAAGGATAATTAACCAATTTTAGACAAATAAGACCCTGCGAGAGTAATACGAACTTATGTTCCTCTCTTAGGGTTTTAATTAACAAGACTTCTTGTAAAAGAAAAGTAATTTCACCATAAACATCAATAGAATAAACAAATATTGTATAAATTTACTTACTTCATCCAAGAAACCAAGATAATTTAACCCTAATTTAAATATCCATCCAAAATCATCCAACCATCCACAAAATATACTTTCCAATCATATCACATGAGAGAAAAATATTGGTAACCCCAAAAAGGGAGAAAATTTTAAAAGTAGAACCTCACAAATAGTGAGGGAATCATGATGAAAAATAAAAGTGTGGGTTATCCTTTTTATATGAGGCTACCCTCACATATGTATCCACATAACATGTCAAAAAAAAAAAAAAAAANNCCCCTCATTTAACATTTACAAATGCTAAAAGTGAAAAAAAAAATCATAATGAGGCACACATGTGAGATTTCAATCCCTCTTGAGAAAGAAGGAGGCATCCATAGGCCACATGGCATCAATATGGAGAAACATGGGAGAAAGTGACGTCTCTCCTCACCAAACATCATGCCATGCATCATCGTTACCCCAAGAAGTTACCAAACCCTAGTTGTGTCATAGCCTAGAAGGTGACATCATCACCAAAATAAAGCTAGTGTACAAGATCCAGGTGTTGTGTTTAGGACTTGGAGAGATGTATCTCATATTTTCCTTGTCTCTAACTATATTCTACTACAATTTCCTTGATCCTGGTGAAAAAATAATCTATGGGGTACTATTCCCAAGCTATGAGCTTCCAACCCATCTGTGTGCCATAACGAATGAATCTACTCCTACCAATCCCATATGTCCATAGTTCAAGGTTCCAAGGGTGTGAGATATTATTTATAAGGGTGGTGAGTCACCATATGACCCATTGATCTCCATCACATGTGCCACAGTCCTACAACTAAAGGCACAATTTCCTAGGTATATGCCTAGGACGTCCCTCAAATAACCATTAGGGCCATCCAAGACAAATAAAAGTAAAACATGGTTAGCCAAGGTTCATAATAAACATCAGTCCTTAAAGCATGCAAAGTAAGTTGTAACTTAAGATATAATCCATGTAAGACAATTCATATAAGTATCCCCTTCAAGCATCACACCAACCTAGCACCCCATGCGAGTTTCCAAGTTTAAGTGTGGGAGGGCCTTCATCCAACCCTATTAGGTGTTCCATCTAGACAGGAAATAAAATAACCCAAGTAGAGGGATAGGTCCCGAGGGAAGTAGGAAATAAAGGAACCCTTCAAGAGTAAGTGTGATAGTCATATGGTTTCAGGGATTACTTCATGGCTTAGGGTGTCATTTAATCCATTTCTATGAGTGTGTTTGTGAAGGAAACTCTTTCTCTTGAGTTACCTCATTCTTAGGCACTATTTTTTCCAATCCCCCTTTATCAACCATCTTACTTGTCTACTTTATCTATAAGGTACCAAATCTATTATAATAGTTGAAAAAATAAATATTGTAGATAATAACAACATAATATTGGCTAAATTTCGCTCATGGGCTAATTTTCCATGGTTTTCCCCCCAAAAAGATTCGCTATTCTAAAAATTATTCGCCCAAATTCTATACGATAAAATCATTTTACCTTAAAAACCGCCAAACTTTTATACAAATTATATAAAATACATAGAAAATTGAATATTTTTACAAAAATATCGCCAAACATTTATAGTTGTCATATGAAGGATTAGTAAGATTCGCCAAGGTTTCTACATTTAAAAATAAATTTCTATCCTTAAAATCATCCCTGGGAATAATACCTTTATTGATAGGAAACAATGTTCACTTTCCTCTTCAAGGGGGAAATCTCCAACATAGAAATTCTCTATTACAATAATTCTTAAGATAACAACTTCTCATTCCGTCGACTCCTATTTATACTAAATCTATCTACCAAAAGAAAAATATACAGGATGATCTTCTAGAAGCGAAATCTTTTATTAGCTCTTCTTACAATTGACTTATTATTCCTTATTACTAGGCCTTATTAATATTGGCCTTTATTACATGGAAAATATATTATTCTACTTACGTGAGGGGTTAGGGAGGTTAGGTCCCTAACATGTCCTCCCCCTTAAAAACAACCTTGTCCTCAAGGCTTGAGATGAGGAAATTGTTGTAGAATGGTAGTAGAATCCCAGGTGGCATCTGTTGGAGTTGTATCTTTCCACTATACTAACACTTCCTTGATGGTGCGCTGATGAAGACAACGCTCATGCTAGTCCAAGACTTCTTGTGGATGCAACTAGATGGAGCGTTCTTCATCCAACTCGAGAATATTGGTTTGAGTTTAGCACTTATTTCTAATCACCTTCTTTAAGCAAGAGACATGAAATATAGGATGGAGGTTAGAATGCCTAGGAAATGATAACTGATAGGCCACTTGTCCCACACACTTGAGAATTGTATAAGGACCATTAAATTTGGGCACCAGTTTCTGAAAATTTTCATCCTTTAGTGAAGTCTGCTTATAAGGTTGCAGTCAAAGAAACACTTGGTCTCCTTCAAAAAATTGAAGTTTTGAACAACCTTGATCTACTTGTTGCTTCATGTGATTCTAATCCATGACCAAATTCTCTTTAAAGGTACGAAGAATAGCCTCTCAAATTGTAAGAGTTTTTTCAACTGCCTAGACCTTTGAGACATCGGGCATGTATGAGAGAAATGAAGGTGGATTTTGTCCATATATTTCTTCAAAAGGAGTCATGTGAGTAGTTGTATGGTAAGAAATGTTGTACCACCATTTTTCTAGTGGTAACCATTGATCCCATTGATTTTTCCTTTCAGATGCAAAACACCTCAAATATGTTTCCAAAGACTTGTTGACAACTTTGGCTTAACCATTAGTCTGGGGATGATAGGTGGTGCTAATATGAAATTGGGTGCCCTGTAGCCTGAGTAGTTCTTGTAAAAAATTGTTGGTGAAAGTGGGATCTCTATCAGAAATAATAGAATGAGGCATGCCGTGAAGCTTGAAGACATGATCCATGAAAATTTAAGCCACAGTGGAGGTAGTAAATGGGTATTGAAGAGCGCATAAATGAGCATACTTGGAAATATTATCAACTACCACCATGCTGACTGACTTATTGCCCAATTTAGGTAAGCCAACAATGAAATCCATATATATATCCCTCCAAATAGCGGATGGAATCAGAATTGGTTGTAGTGTGCCAGAGGCTTTGGATGTTTCTCCTTTGTTGTGCTGAAAAAAATCACATTCTTCCACAAAAGTACAAACATATTATTTCATACCATCCCAGAAAAAAGAACGTTTGACTGTGTCATAGGTTTTGGTAAACCTTGAGTGACCAACTATGGGTGTAGCATGAAGCTCAGAAAGAACCGTGGATTTAAGTTGTGATTTTTTACTTAAATATAGACAAAATTTATAGTGAAATTCATCATTGTGCCAAGAGTACCCTAGGGAAACTGGAGAAATGGCTTGGAATTGTTGGATCAAACGTGAAATTTTGGGATCTTACAACCATTCCTAGTGAACATCTTGGAGACAATATGGTTGTTGGATGTATGGGATGACTTGGGTTCTACCTTAGTTAACCAACAAAACCCTTATCATCATCGGCCCTTCTGGTAAACCAGAAGGCTACACTACACGAAGAGTGCACAATGCAGTCTCACCCAAGATGGTTTATGGGTGATTGCAGGGCGCAGGTGTCTGCAGTCATGGAAGGGATTGGGGTTGTTATTATTACTTCTATTTCTTCTTAACAATGCATTCTATTACAATATTCATCAAATCCATTCATTCATTCATTCATAGCATTCATCTTGCATATCTAATATAGTGCACACTATAAGTAAAAACGTTCATTCATTTATCTAACCATTCAATCATAAATGCAGAAATAGTAAAGACAATCAAACACATTGCACACAGAGTTTTACCATAGTTCACCCTCCCCCCCTTGGGGCTACGTCCACAAAGATATTCTTTTATTTCTTCTTCATAATCAAAATGTCATTATGCACATTACATCATAGGATAATAGAGAGTAGTGAGGCAGACTAGGATCACACTAAGCTCCACAAATTGTGACCTGAGCCTTAAATACATCTCCATATTGACTCCATCTGAGCTCCATAGCTCTCAAAACAAAGTTCCACTCAACAAAGACTTCAAAATATGCTCTTCAAAATAGTTCTCTCCAAAATATATGAAAAATATTAGATTCCTCGATATACCTTAGACCTCTTTTATTTATAATACAAAAAATGGGTTAAAAACCCTTACAATACATTCCAAAACCCTAACCCTAACATGGAAAGGTTTTTCCACTTTTGCACCGAATTTTCACAAATCCTGTCATGCGCTGCTTCCTTTTCCCTTTGTCGCACTGATCTTATTTATTTTATGTCCTGCATTGTTCCCTTTGGCCCACTCTGCCTTTCTTGTTGCACTTACTCCCAAAAATTCTTTCTCCAACAGGTCCCCAACACTAACCTGTGGCTCATCCCGAGCCACTAAGGTCGTGTGTGCCTCGTGTACTAATTTCTGCAACTCCTGGAACTTCTGTGCTAGTTGATGCCGTTTTTCCTTCATATGTGAATTCTTCTCTATGAGGGTCATCATGAATTGTATTGAAATGTGCTCCTTCAACACTTGTATGTTTTCTATGTGTGCCTGCTCCATGCTAGTTTTCTTTGTTTCCATCGTTGTTATCATTTGTTCTACTTTCTCTTGTGGGGGCTCCGCTGAGCCTATCTATTTTGTCTTTCCTCTTGAAATATATTTACTTCTAGATGCAGTTTCTTCATCTCCTACATTACCCTCAGATTCTCCGAAATGGGCATCTTCTTTTGCCTATTCTTTAGATCTTAGACTATTGTATTCATATTTTATTCTTTCTACTCCAGCTGTTGAATCTTCTCATCTTCCACTAGGATTGTCCAAAGCTGCACAGTCCTTTCATAAAGTTGTGTTATCTCCTTAACTTCCAGTGAAATATGAGTTGTTTATTCTATGGCTTGCTCCTCTCTCTCTGATTTGACTTTTGGAGGTGTGGTTGGTGTTATTTTTCCAGCCAACTCTATTATTTCATTATTATATCCCTCCATGGTCTGTGCTATCTTCTAGAGTTTTTCCTCTACACTTATTTCTCCTATGAGTGTGTTGTCCGGAATTGTTTGGAAGACTTCTTCAAATCTTTTCTCTAGTCTTAACTCCATAAGAATTGTCTCCAATATTTTCCTTTGCTTCCCTGATTGTCTCCAAGTTTGTTGCATCTGTTCGTGCCCGAGACTATACTTCATGAGCCACACTTACCTATAGTTTATATAATTCCTTCATTGGTATCCTTTCCATTACTAACTCTATCTATTAGACATCCTTAAGTTGTGTCTGCGCCACATATTTATTTACTCGCAACATGTCTTTATTAATGTTAAAGGTTTCACTAACTGCTATTGTAATATCTATTGTTTTCTCTACGATGTTTTTTGTTGTGTTGGTTATTCATTTCGTACCTTGGTCATGAATATTTTCTATAATATGTGTTTGAACTCTGTCAACTCGTGCATTATTCTTTCCCTTTGTTCTTCTTCCTTGTATTCTTTTACGACGCGGTCTTGTACCCTTTCCGCAACTAGTTCAACATCATCTTTTGTTATCATGTATTCTGGGGCTTCCTTGTGTTCTTTCATATTCTTGCATGGCCCACCTATCTGTACAACCAGTCTCTTTTGTGGATTTTATTGTGTTTGTTGTGTTGTACCTGGGGTATTTGGTATCTCCCCTCCTACCTATTTGTTTTTTGCATGGATGTTGTCCTTCTTCTATGTCGAGCCATTAATGGGAGTTAAGCGATATTTTTTTTGTGTGATCGTCTTAGGGATATGCTTCTTCTTTGCTGATGCACTCCCTCCTATTGAATTTTTCTATTGTTGTGCATTCATTGTCTGACGAGATGGGGTAATTTTTGGTTGAGATGAACCTTCTTTCACTGGTTTTTTATCCTTGTTTGGATGCTTATCCTTTGACTGCTTGATTGGAATATTCCATTCATATTTCCAGTATTTAATCACCCAATCAAATTATTTTGCAGTGGTCCAGTACCTCATTTGCAGCCACTCCTTTGTTGTATCCCTTTTCACCTGAATCCACATGTTATGTCACAAGGATTTAAATTTGGCTATTGTTTTATATTGTTCCACCACCTCTGGTGGGATCCTCCAAGTCTATACTACCTTTTCTTGGATTTCTTCAAAATTTGTCTTGAATATGTCGGTATTTTCCTATCTATATTTCACAACAATGTTATGCTATAGTGACTCATACTACGTTGTGCTGCACCTTCCAGTTCTCTGCAGAAACATGGTGTATTTGGGGTGCTTCCAACCCACTAATGCAATCAAAATGATAATCCATGAGTAATGGAACTTCGTTCCTACATCTCGAGCATCTTTGCAATCATCCAAAAATAATTTTAATAGGTACAAACTCCAAATTAAGACAGTTCCCTTCGCGCACTGCACGACTACTGCTATGACACTTTCTAGTACTTCCTCCTTGCCAAACTTTCTGAGTAATTTACAAGCCGTTAGTTTTGTAGCTAATATTGTTGTTGGCTCACTTATCTGGTTTATGATGATCCCCATGGATCCTCTCTCTATGTTGTACACATGTTTCATCTCTTCTACCAATGCCTTCTACTCGGTTTTGTCTTCAAGGTATTGCACGAGTTGTTCTTAGTTGGTTGGAAGACCTACTATTTTTGATATTAAATCAACATCAATGGATACTTGTGTATCTAACCACAAAATGACTCCATGCATTATTGATAGTAACTACTTAACACAATTATTTACTTCCCTTCCCCTGCTAAAGTGGGGAATATCTAATAGATTCATGATATCTATATTATATAACACCTATATCCAATTCTTAGTTTCTAGTATGGTTCTTCCTATTGCGTCGACCCCTCTTCTTTCTAAGTACACCTGTTGCACAAATTTTGGGAACTTGTCCATGTCCCTAACATCATGATCTGATTATTGTAGTTTGTCGATGCACCCAAGTAAATATGCAACAATTGTTACTCTTGTTGGTATGCGTGGTAGAAAAATGGTTACCTCTGACTGCTTACACAGGGATATCTGGGCCTGATGTTTTCCTTTCCCCTTTATCGACGCACTGGAAGGCCCTGCTTCCTGATATGTGTTCTCTTCCTCTTCTTATTCTCTTCTAGACTCCTGCTGAATTGTAATATCCTCTACATGTATTTTTTCCTGTTGTGTTTGTTCTAGGCTAGGTTGAGCCCTTGGCTCATCAGACTCAATCCTCTCCACGTCTACTTCTGCTTTGGGTAAGGTTGTTTTTCACATCTGGTTTGGCTTGATTGGTATGTTTGGTGGATCCACTTGCATCTGTTATGTCTTTTCTTCGTCCAATGTAGGGCTTGGAGGATTTGGGGAAGGAATGGCATCAAAATCCACCACTCCTTCCATTTGTGTAGGGTTTTCAACCGCTATTGTTGGCTTTGGCGATGATCGGTTGTTCCTGCGGCTTCTTCTCGACATCAGGCTTGGTGCTATTAATTTTGGTGGAAGCACTGTGCTGTAATCTAGATGGGTTTGGGTCTGAGATATTACTATTCGCTTGTTAATCGTCTAGATATTCTTCATTGCTCGCTACTTAGCTTTGCGATTTCTCAAGTTCATAATGAAGCATGTCAAACCCTAACTTTTCTTCTAAAGTGTTTCCATTAATGCTCCAAATATTCTCTAGCACGCCTCATTAATTGTCATAAATGTTCCAAATCTTCCTGTGCATGATTCATAATTGTGTGTTTCACGCATTGTTTTTTCAGTGACCGGTTTTCCATTTCCCGAGTGTTTCTCTTTTCCAGTACGATGTAATTCACTACTGTGTTAAATCTATTGGCGCACTGGTACTTTTATTCTGCTATAGTTTTCTTGCGCACAATATCTTCATTTCTTGTCATGTTGAATGTCTGTCTCTGTACACGGTTATCCTTAATGAGTTGTCTAGAACTTATTCTTATAACTACCTCTTTTTGGTTTTTTCTTCATTTTCTACTTTTCTTTTCGTTTTTCTTCTTTTAAATCCTACTACTGAGGGTTAGTAGGTCGACTGTCCCCATATAGTCTCAGTCGACTACCATTCACCATACCTTGAAATTCCTTTCCTGCTAAGTCTTGTAGTTGTACAACACCTCTATCTATGACATATTTTATCTGATATGTCCCTAGCCAATGCATTCTAAGCTTCCATGGGTGCTGCAAATACTTATTGTCATAGAGGAGAACCAGATATTCTACCTTTAAATTCTTCTTCTTGATATGTCTATCATGCCATGCTTAATATTTTTCTTTATGTACTTCCTTATGAAAACCTGCCATGATTCTGTCCTCTTTTAATTCATCAGTTGAGCCAATATTTCTTGTTGATTAAGTTTAAGTTTGGTTGTCATTGATGTCAACCCTTGAAGAAATCCTTGTGGCACAAAGGTTGGGTAATGTACCCAATATTGTTTGATGTAAATATGACTCGTTATTGTCTTGTCATGGTTGATAATAATTATAAATGGATGAACTCCAAAGTGGTCCCCTTATGGTGAAATCCCTCACAGGAAGACGCTTTGCGGATTGAGTTATCCTAGAAGTATGGTTAGAGAAACCATGATTATTTGTGGAATAATGAGATGAACGCCAGTGAATTTGTCAGTGAAACTATCTTATATGGATAGTTCTTGTCATGCCATTTTCGTTGGTATGTGGAACGTCACATAACTCCTCACGGTTAGAGAGTTATGGCCATGATAAGTTGGAGAACCCAGGTTTGGGTAATGGACCCAAGTTTGTTTGATAGATAATGGTATGAGTTTTGATAAATTTGTAGGTAATACTATTCTATATGTATAGTACATGTCATTCCGTTTCTTGTGGTATGTGGAACGTCACATAAATCCTCACGGTTTGAGAGTTATGGCCTTATGAAGTTGGAGGACCCTCATATGTCATCTAGAAGCCCCAAAAGGTCAAAGTAGTCAAAGTGATTTAAGAGATTTTAAAAGGTAAATAATAAAGTGAAGTGATGAGTGTACTATAATTCAAATTGAATACAAAATAAATTAATTCAATAATAAATTTAATGGAGAAATTAGAAGTGGGTTAACTCTAAAATAAGGAAAGTGGGAAAAGTGACCTAGAAGATGTTCTTAAGGAAGCTACTTGGAGAGTATAAATAAGAGTCAAGGCTCTCTCATTTAAGACACACTTGAGAATCTTTGAATACCTATAGGTTTATGAGGTAAACAAAGGATATCTAAGCCGAATTTATGAGGAAAGTGAAGAAAAGAAGGCCGGAATTCAAGGAAGGATAAATTCTTTTTATGATGCTTTCTAAGGTATGTTTTTTTCAGGTCATCTCACCATTTTCGCAATATTTTTTTTTTTAGAATGATTCAGACCGTGAAATTTCTATTCCATTCAGGAAACATATCCAATTATCGGTGGTAAAAAATTCATCTTGTGGGTCGTTGTATTTTTGGAGTTACACTCTGTGGAAAATAGGGTTTGTGGCTAGTCCTGAAACTAGTCAAAAACATGTGTTTCAGGTAAAACTGTCATAACTTCTTCATAACAGATCCAAATTTAGTAAGAAAAAATGTTTTGGTTAGAGTACAGTATGTAGTATTCTGTGTAATAGTTTTAGATTAATTTAACAAATATTCCGTGTGGGGCATGCTCTACAAGGTTGCTCTCTAGAATAAGCCAGAATTTAGCAAGGTGTGCCGTTTTTGCCACTCCTTTTATGAGAGGTTCCAAGTAGTGACACCTGGAGGAATTGCATAAAACACACTGAATAACATTGTGTATCAGTTTCAAGTCTTTTTTTATTACAGGTACAAAGTTATGATTATTTCAAGTTCGGGTTGTTGAGTAATCCAACAAATAATCCAATAATTGGTATCAGAGTTGGTTCCTTAAGGAAACATTTTAACCTTGTAATCATAAATTTGTACCTGTAATCCAACAATTGGTATCAGAGCCAGTTCCTTAAGGAAAAATTTTAACCACTGGAAGGAGATCATGGATTATTCTGAGAATGGAGTACCAATGTTTAATGATCAGAATGGTTTTAAGTATGAGATGTGAAGCATAAGGACGAAAGTATTTTTATAGGCACATGGACATTATATTTGGCTATCAGTTGTTACATGATATGATAGTTCAAAAAGGGAAAAGACTGCAACCAAGAAGGAATTGAGGAAGAATAACAAAATAGCAATGGATTTCATCTGGGAAGGATTACCTAATCCGGTAAGAGAAAATGTTGGTAAATGTTCATCAACAAAAGAACTTTGGGATAAGTTACATGACATATATTCTTCACCCATAACAGATTCATAAAATGCCAAAGAAGATGCAGATACAAATTGAGAAGAATTATGTTCAACATGTCAATAAGATTTAGAAGATGAAGAGTGCATAATCACCAAAGGTATGTTGTTTTGTGTTAATTGTGAAAAACATGGACATGTTGAAATATAATGCCATGAAGGAAATGAGACAGGAAAAATAATTGAAAATGAAGACAATTATGAAGAAGAATTGATTAGTGCTTTAG
>SNQJ01S0032223.1:140375-153733 GCA_010110895.2 Picea sitchensis
CAAAGAATCTTCAATCATGATCATGATCAGTCAAGAAAAAAATTCAGAAGGACTACGCCACAAAGAAGATCATTCACTCCCAGGTATGCAAATTTATTTTATGGTCATTGTTTTTATTATACTCACTTTGGACATAAGGTTGTAGATTGCATGGATTATAAAATAAATGTTCAATCAAGAAGTGCCTATGTGGATGCATGTAACATTGAGTGTTTCAAATGTCATAACTATGGACACATAGCCAATGATTGTAGAAGCATGATCGATACTTCCATGAAAGAGAATACTAATATCAGATATAAGAAAGTATGGATAAGAAAATAGGAAGAATAGGTGAACATAGAGCAGGGACCCGAGATCGCAAGATTGGCAATAAAACAAGATGAAAAAAATTCTACAGAGAAAAAGAAAGATGTCAGATACATAAAGGTTTGGAAAATAACTGAAAGAAAGGAAGGGAAATTAAATAAAGAATAGGTTCAAGAGATTGTAATTTTAGGCATTGTAGTGAAAGATGAATCCACATACAGAAAGAAAGAAGTTAGAGCTCAGAGAGATAATGAATCTACCCATGAAGATGATCATGAATCTACCAATGAAGATGATGACGAATACACATCAGAGGAGGAATTTTTATGAGCCATTCGACTTAGATACTCCCAAGTAATATCAATATTAGACATGGGGAGTCTATGCGATAGCTGTGATAGACCAAATAACCATCCTTCGAGCAGCTTGCAGAGTTTGAGAAGACAGATTCAGAGCAATCAGTTAGCAAAAGTATAGTTTGATAGTATAATGATAATTGGGTTAGAATTATGGACAATTGCATAAGTAGAGTCTTGGACAGTATGGAAAGAGATGGATTTGTAAGAACACTTAGTAGTTTTGAATAGATATATGATAGTGGACAAGAGCATGGATTCATAGATTGGTTTAGAGAGTGGTTCAGAGACAAAGGAACATTATCGTAATGGATGATAATTACACAGGAAATGGCTCAAACAATGCTAATGGATTGAAAATTGACAGATATGTTTTGTACATAGGTAGTGCATACAACATTTCACATTCAAAACAAATTAATGCTCAGAAACAACATTGACAAAACTCCCTATGAGCTATGGAAAGGAAGACCAACAAATGTGAAGCACTTCAGATTTTTTGGTAGAAAATGCTAAATCAAAAGAGAATATGGGAGAATGGAAAAGTTTGAATCTCGTGTGGACAAAGGATTACTTGTTGGTCTTTGTATTTTTGGAGTTACACTCCGTGGAAAATAGGGTTTGTGGCTAGTCCTGAAATTAGTAAAAAATAGGTGTTTCGGGTAAAAACGTCGTAACTTATTCATAACAGATAAAAATTTAGTAAGACCAATTTTTTTGGTTAGAGTACAGTCTGTAGTATGATGTGTAATAGTTTCATATCAATTTAACAAATATTCCGTGTGGGGCACGTTCTACAAGGTCGCTCTCTAGAATAAGACAGAATTCAGAAAGGTGTGCCATTTTTTCCATAACTCATTTTCTGAGAGGTTCCAAGTAGTGACACCTAGAGGAATTGCATAAAACACACTGAAGAACATTGTGTATTAGTTTTATATCTTTATTCATTATAGGTACAAAGTTATGATTATTTCAAGTTAGAGTTGTTGACTAATCCATAACTAGTCTTGTGAGACTAAAGAAACGTTTGATGAAAATGCTAGTCTCTTGTTGTCAAAGTTAAGGAAGGTTTGAAGGTATGTGATCATATACACCAGGTCTATTACAAAGTTACAAATCATATTTGTATTATGAAATTGATGAGGGCTTTTGGTTAAGGTACATGTTGGGTACATGCTTAAAACAAGCAGTTGATGAGTTGGCACATACATGCGGTGTATAGTTTATTATGTTGGTACATATTGATGAGTCATAGTTGATGAGTAGTTGACACATGATTGGTACATACTTGGTACATGTTTGGATTCACTTTTTTATGGTATAGGTTGATTACAGGTTGTTTGGTACAGGTTGGTGCATGGTTGATGCACTTGTTTATGGTACAGGTTGATTACAGGTTGAGGTATAGGTTGGTGCATGGTTGATGAAATTGTTTATGGTATAGGTTGAGGTACAGGTTGATGCATGGTTCAAGTTTATTGGTACATGTTTACAGTGATATATCTCACAGTGATAGTGTGACAGTGGTTCCATCATTCTACTTCTACTTCAGGGTAGTTGGATGGGGCAAGGACAGGTGGTTGTAGCCGGAGAACATAAGGGGTTGTATTCTCCTTCTGGTTGTAGCCAGAGAATTGGGGAGTTGGAGATTCCCTCTGGTTGTATCCTGAGAAACCAGGGGGTTGGAGCCTCCTTCCAATTGCAGCTGGAAAACAAAGGAAGTTGGTGCTTCCAATGAAGGTAATTCTTCAAGACATATAAGAAAAATCATTCTGTGATTTTCTCCCGCTTTGGGTTTCCACGTAAAACATGGGTGTACTATTAATGTGTATTATTTTTCATTTGTTCATTGCTTATTTACTCCGCAGTTATTGGATGATAATGCTTCATTGATATAACACTTGGATTATATGGTTAAAAAAGATTAAATTTATCTATTACTGATTCACCCCCCCTCTTAGTAATCCAACATTTCTTGCGCTGCACCTCTTACTGCCATATATGTAATTGTTGCAATGCGCAGACTTGGTATCAAATAATCTAAGGGAGCTACTACCTCATGTCCATACACCAATATAAAGGGTGTCTTCCATGTTAACTTCTTGCATGTAGTTCTATAATACCAAAGTATTTTCGGTACCTTCAAGTCCAAATCATCTTTGTTCACATTACAATTCTTTGTCAAGGCATTCTCCAATTTGTTTTTGAAGGCTTCTACTCTTCCATTAGCTTGAGGGTGATAAGGAGTGATCTTATGGTGGCGTATGTTAAACTCTTCAATAATTTACTCAATTGTATTGTTGATGAAGTGAGTCCCCTGATCACTCATCAATATTCTTGGACATCCAAACCTTTCTACTACATTCTCAAATAAAAAATGTGTTGTAGTCTCTATGCTGCAATCCTTTACTAGTGTTGCCTCAACCCATATGGTCAAGTATTTCATCGTTGTAATAATTTATTTGGCCTCTGATATTCTTTCTAGTGGATTAATTAGACCTACAAAATCGATTTCCCATTTATTGAACACTTGTAAAGTAACCGATGGTCTCAGTGGCATCTCATCCCTCCTGGATGGCTTCCCAACTCTTTGAAAAACATCACACTTCTGACAGTATTCCTTTGAACCCTTGTGCATTGTTGGCCACCATAATCCTACATGTAATACCTTCTACATGGTATATTTTCTTGCATAATGTCCTCCTGCAATTCCTTCATGTGTCTTTTCCAAAATAATGGGTATTTCATGCTCCATCACACATGTTCTCAAGATGTTGTCTGCTCCTAGTTTGTATAAATGACCTGCTATCAACTAATAATCTGCAGTTCTGACCACCAAAATTTTCTTATGTGCAGTAGTAAATTCTCTTGGTGCAAATCCTGTACTATGATCACATACCTTCAAACCTTGGTGCAAATCCTATACTATGTACTATGATAAGAAGATGAGTCATTTGCAGCAAAGCTAAGACAAGTGGATAAGTCAAAACTTCACAAAGTTGCAGCTCGGTCAAAATTAATGCCATATAATGTTATGATAAGCTAGGCCTTAGAGCATGTGGATATCCCGACAAGAACCATCTACAATCATCAAAATACCATTGCTATCTCATTTCGACCCAAGGACATTCAAGTAATGTACAAATTAATGCCCATCCCCAAATATACTGACAATGCATCATTTATAATGAAGTTTGAAGATAATGAATGCACACAATATGACATAATTGTTCATGATATAGTAAAAACCTGGTGGGGAAATGAAAATAAATTCAAAACTGATAGATAGGGTATATAATCTGTATCCTCTTGTGATGCCCATATTTTTTATATTTCCATGATGATTTGTAGAATGTTTGTAAAGAAAAATACTACACATTTTATTATAGAGTGGGTTCCTATAATTCATGAAGTTGTTGAGGGTTATACTTTCGACTGGGGAAAAATGTTGTTGGATAACCTAGCTAAACAAGTTGGAGATTACAAAACTAAAAAGTATAAAGGAGAACATGCTCCTTTATACATGTCCACATATATTATGGATGCAATTTGTTTCATAACTCCATTTCCTCTTATGAATTGGAGCTGGATTCCAACTATCACTGAGCCCATACATTTCTATCATTCTAAATTATGGGAGGAAAATGCAAAGGATTCTTTTAATGATATTTGTCACAATGTGGCCATTCTGATCATGAAATTATCTATGGTCAGCCTCCCCCTAGAATTTCAAAACACATTATTGGGAATTTAGGTTTCATTACATATTGGTACATTGAGGAAATATTTTCTTACACTAGATTTTTTTGTTGCTTCACATCTCCACATGATCTTCCCATATTTCTACCAGAAAGACTTGTTTGCAGAGAAGTAGCCTATCAAACAGTTTCAACAGACATCACCAAATAACTGAAGGCCATTTAGAAAAGAGTTTGGTCATCCTTTCCTATACAGGTTGGTATATTCTCATTATTAGAATTTGGACATGATAAGGTAGAGGCTTTGACCTTAGATGATATTAAATTGGTTGACATTGAATTTAAAAAGCATGATCCACATAGGGTGGTAGAAAATTATTTGGATAAATTTAACATGAAGATATATATCCATGAAGATTCACCCTATGACAAGATTTTCAGAGGAGTTAGATCATATTATGAGTTTGTATTCATATCAAAGTCTTCCTCAAGAACAACAATAAGGTTTTCTCAGTTTTCAAAAGAACAAAAGGAACAGTTTATCTAAAATATTGCAAGAAAAACAAAGTCTTAATCCAACTTCATAGGTGCCACAATCAACAAATCTCAAGAAACATGACTTCCCTGAAGATAAAACTAAAGAAGTGGAAAAGACACCAGAAAATTTGTCCAAGGATGTAATAATTACAGGAATATCCATACTAGGTAAAAGTGATTAGGAATTATTAGCATTATTCGAAGCTTTTATGAGACATAGGCAGAATTTTCCTTGCTTATTGTCAAACACTGAAACTCATGTGAAATATGTCACAAATCAATGAGAATCTGTTGCACTTATTTCTCCCACACCATCTTTGACTCCCCTAGCAATAAATTATGATTTACATTGTTTAGAGGTTATCAATATAGATGACCTCACACCTATTGAACTTGAAGATATGCCTTCATCAAAATTATTTTTCCACAAGAAAAGGAAGGATATCATAGGAAGATAAGATTGACAGAAAGAGGGAAAAATTACCAAAAAAAATAATGATATATGATGGACATGGACAAAGTGACCCTGAATTCGGAAAAGAGGTAGCAGATTCACTGGGAGCATTTGCAACTACTAACTTGTGGTCAGCGGATAATTTGAGAAAAAAAATTGACCAAAAGGATATTTTGATTGAAAAACTCCATAATCATATGCAACAGATGGAATTTACTGCTAGAGAAACAATCAATTTTTATATAAGCCAAGTCAGGTAGGGTTTTGAACAACATATTAAACAATTTGAGGATAATTGAAATTAAGTTTTCAAAATCAACACTTGAGTAATAACATGCTCTTCCAGTGAGATACATTAATAAATCAATTGCAAGCTCGGATAACCACAATCGAGAGAACAATAATTGATATTTCTTCCTTCAAGAAACAAGCATCAAAGGTGAATGAGAAGTTGCAGATTGTCCAACATAATTTGTATGAAAGTTTGGATTCCATCCAAAAACATTACCATGTAATTAATAACTGTTTGAATATTATTGACGAAAAAGAGAAGGAATATTCTATGGCCGGAGCCAAATTTCAAGAATTTATAGTGTGTAGGAAAAATCTCAATGTACCTGGACTTGCCCCTTTTTCAAAATTTGAGCAGATAAAAGGCAAAATGGATCTAAATACCCAAGAGAACAATATTGAAGAAAGTAAAAGGTTAGCTAAAGAGGAAAAATATGCTTTTCTTGATTCTCTTTCAACTGTAGATCTAGAAATGGTAGAAATTGATGTCAGTAGTATTCATGCTACACTTGGGCAAGTCGAGATTATAAAGAGTAAATAAGATCTAAAGAAAAACAGAGAGAGTGTACAAAATGCTATATTATAGGTAAATCATGTTGACTTACAAATGTTAACTGATATTATGGTGAAACCAAGTTTACAACATCATATCACTCAACAAGAAGTAGTTCAAATTCAAAGAAATCTACCATTGCTGCATAAAAAGGATTTTTCATTTGAATTAATTGAAAATATTGAACCCTCCAAGTTTTTTATTACATTATTGGATCTACATGCACAATTCAAGGATTAGCAAAATCCAAGTGCATCCATGATTCCACAAGCAAATAGAGGATGAATGAATCACCAACAAGTGAAATAAATCTCAATAGATGCTCAATATCTTCGTAATATCTTTTTTGTTTAGATTGTATTCTATTTTGAGAGCTAAGAATGTGGAAAGTCTAACCAATTTTGGTTAAGACGATTTTTGTATAAATAAACAGATTAAATATGTATTCGGGGCTTCTTCTGGCCGAATGTAAAATAGAACCTTCTTAATATGAATTTGAAAGATAAGTTAGAGATTCTACATTTCATTTCCTTGAGTTATGTGCTTTATGTGTATTGCCTTTTCATACCCTCATTTTCTTCACCCTATGGCTCTTAAAGATTGAAAGACTACAATTTATGGATCTTAAAGGTTGAAAGACTACAATTTAGTAATACATCTACCGTGGTCCATATAATTGAAAGTTTGTTCAGCTACAACTTTTCCTATGTTATTACTGCGAGTAAAACAAGACCTGTATCTGTGTGAATCTCCTCATTTCAATTCATATTTTAAAGACCCATCCTTCATGATTCTTCTATTGGGGATAAGGTAAGATTTATCAGTATTGGATACCTTACTTTATTTTGACAGTTTTTGTTGATCAATTATACTTTTCATATACTCAATTTTTACAAAAGACTCAAATAAAGAGATATTGCCTTTGTGATTTCTAATCATTAAATTCATTTGAAGTCTCATCTTAAAATTGAAGGTAGAACAGAATTATAAAAAAAAATTGTCTTAAATTTTGGATGCCTGGCATTATTCTGTGAGCCTAGAGTAAATCTCAGGAACAACATATTTTTGGCACTGTTGTCAGGGATAGAGAAACAAAAGTATTTTCCCTGGGAATATGACAAAGTTTAAGTTTTGATTTTTTATGGTGAACAAGAATTGAACACAAGGTTAAGGCTCTTTTTTATTTTTCACTTGGCGACTCCATTTTGGAAAATATGGAATTTAGATGAAAAAATACCAGAAAAAACTAGACGATAAGAAAACTACGTCAGTTTCAGATACTGAAAAATCTATTGAAAACCAAAGGATATCTAAAGTAGACGTCTGCATCAGTAGGTAAGTTCTATCAACCAAAGGTTACTCAAGATAATGTTAATATTCCAGCGGAATAAATAAGTTTACTTAGTTCTAAAGAAAAACATCAAAATAAACCTCATTCCATAGAATCCTCAATTAGTAATCCTGAAATTAAATTAAAAAATCCAAAGGTGGTAATTTCTGAAGTAAAGATGTATGATCTAAGGGGAGAAAATTTTCATAATATACCTTTCTGTTTGATAGATACTTTTACCAGTGATAATAAAGAATCATATTCAGTTCTTAATGTTGTCTATACATGAGCTATCCTTAGTCTTCCTGAAATAAAAAAAATCTTCCCTAAAAATACTGAAGATCAATTTTTGTACTCAGGTTCATCTCTTATCACTTCCCCCATATACCCATCTAGTCGATCCGAAACACCAATATCAAGTTCCCATTTCCCATATGAGTTTGATTTTACATCCCTATCACGAGATCCATCACCTTTTGATTATCTAGAAGATCTCCTCTCTCACCTTCCTGAAGAAATTAAATATCTAGTACAATTGTCTTTTCAAATATTTGATAATCTACATTACATTCCTGATATCTCTTCTCCAAAACTTTCAATGGCTAGTGTAGGAGGTGCGAGAGGTGGTGGAAATATAAATCCACCACCAGCTCCTATAGGGATTTTTTCCAAGGTCATTGCTAGATATTCCCTCTTAGCCCTCCCTGCAGCTCTGCATGATTTACCTAAGAATTATATGAAAAGTTTACCTAAATTCGTGGGAGAAGGGGATTTAATAGCCACATAACACATAACATTTTTTGATCAATTTGATGATATTCTTGGTATTGAACATGAAGACATTTACATGAGACTGTTGGTACAGAATTTTGAGGGACAAGATAGAACTTGGTTTAGGGGACTTCCTGCAAATTCCATAGAAACATATGATGGTTTAGAAACTTCTTTCTTAAGACAGTGGGGTGTGAAAAATACTATTTATATTATTTAATTGAATATGGAGCTTTAAGGAAGAAAACATCTTAAATTGTTTCTGAATTTATCCAAAGATTCAATAAATTGTATAGCAAAATCCCAACCGAAGTTAAACCCTCCCAGCCAGCTGCTAAAGTTACTTTTGCAAGGGAATTTGATTCATATTTTTCTTTACTTTTAAGGGAAAGAAGAGCTACAACATTAGATATAATGAAAGATGATGCTGTCAAAATTGAATCGAATATGATGGCATCAGGAAAACTGAAAACAAATGTTGATATGGGAATAAGAGAACGTAAAATATTTAAAGAACAAGGAGGACCCTCCATTTCTGGGAGAGGCACACAAGAGGAAAAGATGGATGAGATTGGAAAAAAATCATTAAATATTTATCAAATAAAATTTCTAGGATGGAAATTGAGAAATCCAAACCTGGATCATATGTTATAAATAAAAATCAATTCAGGAGAAGCCTCAATACAAACCCTCAGATTCAACAGAGGGAATTAAGAATTAGGAACAAAATATTCATGCCCCTTTTAAAACATAAAATCTTATACAGGGAGATGATGTTCAAGATTATGCTGAATTAAATGAGGATATAAAGAATCTGAGTGATTATGATATTGAAACTCATTTAACTCAACAAGACTATGAAAAATATTTTAATCTTGGATCATTATTTGATGAGCAAAATATCAATAACTTGGGAGACACTAAATTACAATATAAGGATCTTGCTGATTCAATAATGCTTGGGATTCATAATAAATATGATTTGAGGCCAAGAGATAAGACTTCCACTAACAATCCACCAAAAAATCTCTTGGCACAGAATAAAGAAAATGAAGTTGTGGTTTCAAAATCACCCACTGGAGTATAAGATGCTCAAATAAAGCAAGTTAAAACTAAATAAACACAAACTAAAAAACTGGAAATCAAAGAAGTCGAAGTACAGACCAAAGAGTTAGAAAATTCAATTGGAATGTTCAATATTGAGAATGAATTGAATAAGATTAAAATTCTAGTCCCTCTGGTTGAACTTTCCAGAAATCCAGTTTCCAAGAAGCAGATTTCAAAAGTAATTAATTTTCCAGATGCAGAATGTCAATGTGATGTTATTAACTTGCAAGATGAGAAACCAATGATTATGTTTGGAACACATATTGAAAATGATAAATACGGAGTGGCTCCATTTTATATCACTCTTACTGTGATTGATCATTTGTTACATAACTGTATGCTAGATTTAGGTGCTTCACATAATTTGATGCTGAAAATAATAATGGAAAAATTGGGCTTACAAATTACTAGACCTTATCAAGATTTGTACTCTTTTGTTTCTAGAAAGGTTAAGTGTCTAGGTATAATTAAATATTTAGTTGTAAATCTAGCTCAAATTCTAGTTAAAAGTATTATTATGGATGTGGTAGTAGTTGATGTTCTTGCAAAATATGGCATGCATTTATCAAGATATTGGGGTGCAAAGTTAGGAGGATCATTTATGTTGGACATGACATATGCCACTATTCTGAGTTTTAGTGGACAATTTACCAGATTGTTCAGAGAAACTAGACTGGCCTATATAGTAAGTGATCCTCAAAATGCTAATAATTATCCAATCTATGTTGATGATCAGGATTTAGGAAATTTTATTTTATCTATAGATGATTTTGAAGTTTGTATAGAAAATGAAAATACAAAAATAGAAGTTCCAAAGGAAAATGTAAATATTAGAGATGGGATGTGGAAAATATTTTTCGATGGTGCCTGATATTGGGAAGGAGCAGGAGCTGGAGTACTATTCGTGGTACCAGATGATGAGTATTATATCCCTTTTTATTATAGATTTAAAGTTGATATTGATTACACAAATAATGTATGTGAATACAAAGATTTAATTTTAGGATCAGATGTTGTTAGAAAATAAAAAATCAAACATTTGATAGTATATGGGGATGTAGAACTTGTTGTAAAACAGATTAGACAAATATATCAAGCTAAGAATCATATAATGAGATCATATAGAAATTGTGCATGGGATCTGATAGAATTTTTTTTATTATCTTTCAACATTCATGTTATTCCCAAATTTCATAATCAACAAGCAAATTCATTAGCTAAAGCCACATCTACCTTCTTACCACCCACTATTCTGAAATTGAAATATCACATTTACATGAGACATAAACCTTCAATTCCAAATAATGTTCACTATTGGGAAATTTTTGAAGATGATGAACAAATAAAACATTTTTTGGAGATGGTAGATGAATTTGATGAGACACACTTAGATCAGGAAAATCAAAATGATCCAGTTTGGATTATGCAAGAAGGAGAAAATTAGGAGAAATTCAAAGATAGAATTCCAAATAAAAAAAATTGTCTTGTTAAAGAATAATCAAATTCCAAAAGGTTTTATTCTGTTAGAAATATTGTTCAACCAAAAGGATATCCCTTTAAAATATACCTTGTAGCCTCAACCTAAAGAGGTTGAAGGTTTTAATGTGGGATCAAATGAAAATCCAAAACTATTCAAGGTCTCTAAATATTTTCCACTGAACTAAAGAGTAAATATGTTTAATTACTCAAAGAATATAAAGATGTTTTTGCATGGTCCTACAAAGACTTAAAAACTTATGATACTTTTGTTATCAAGCATAAGATTCCATTAAAACCAAGTATCAATCCTTTCAAGCAAAAGCTTAGACAGATAAATCCTATTCTGTTGTCGATAATAGAAAGGGAGGTCAAAAATATTCTTGATGCAAAAATCATCATACCTCTTAAATACTCTTAATGGGTAGCCAATTTGGTTCCTATCAGAAAGAAGAATGGAGAGATAAAACTGTGTGTTGATTTTAGAAATTTGAATCGGTCTTTTTAAAAATACAATTACCCTCTTCCTAAAATGGATCATGTTCTTGAAAAGGTGGTTGTGGAAAATAGGATTTCTATGATTGGCAGATTTTCGGGGTATAATCAAATAGTTGTCCATGAAAATGATAAAGAAAAAACTACGTTTACTACTCCATGGGGAACTTTTATATATGAAAAAATGCCTTTTGGATTGATGAATGCAGGTGCAACTTTTCAAAGATCAATGGATATATCATTTCTTGGCGAAAAATATAAATTCGTTGTTATTTATCTAGATGATCCGATAGTATTTTCTAATTATGATACAGAACACTTGGTACATCTTATACAAACATTTGACAAATGTAGAAAAATTGGTTTGTCTTTGAACCCTAAGAAATCTTGTTTTTCCATGCAAGAAGGAAAACTGTCAGGACATATCGTATCGAAAGATGGAATAAAAGTAGATACAAAAAGAGTTGAAGTTATTGATCAGATCAATATTCCTAGAAACAAAAAAGAAATTCAATCATTTTTAGGAAGAATTAATTTTTTGAGAAGATTTATTCCACATTTTGTTGAAATTATCAAATTGATCACGTATATGTTGAAGAAGGATAACGAGGTGAAATGGAAAATGGAAGCTAAGGCATCTTTCCAACAAGTCAAGAAATCTATAGGAGAAGCACCAATGCTAGTAAGTCATGATTATATAAAGGAGTTTTTAATCTTTTCCTTTGCATCTGAATATACAATTGCAATAGTGCTCCTACAAAAAAATGATGAAGGACTTGAACAACCTATTTCGTTTTTTAGTAAAAGCCTCAGAGACGTAGAGTTAAAATATGATATTATAAAGAAACATGCTTATGACAGAGTTAAGGCACTCAAGGCTTTCAGGGCATATGTTTTAAATTCAATAATAATCACATATGTACCTACTAGCACAGCTAAAGATATCCTAATTCAACCTAACAATGATGGAAGAAAGGGAAAATGGTTGGAAAAAGTTCATGAATATGATTTGGAAGTCAAACTAACCAAATTGGTAAAAGGACATGGTCTGGAAAAATTACTCGTTGAATCAAATTTCAGATCCCTGGAAATAAATCATTTCAAGTCTGAAAATTCTCTCCCACACATGGAAGAAATTGATGATCAAATGCCAACAATTCAGATTGATGACAAATTATCTTCCTCTTCTTGGTATAACAATATAGTGTCATACCTTCTTACTCTTCAATGTCTTGCTTAGATGACTCCTTCTAAAGCAAGAACCTTAAAATTACAGGTGATCAAATATTGCATTATCAATACTAAGTTATACTGGAAGGATCCTTTGGGTTTCTTATTATGCTACCTTACAAAACCTGAAACAAAAGGTGTCATTGATGAGTTTCATAAAGGAGTATGTGGAGGACAACATGCTTGGATAGAAACAACTTATAAAAATTTAAGGGAAGGATATTATTGGCCAAGTGTTATCACTAGAATTTCATCCGCACGTGGCGACAAGAACTCAGCATCGTCAAACAACAATGAAGTCATTCATGGCCCTGAATTAATCTTACAACATTAAAAAAAGGTCAAAAACTATACAAAGTAGTGAAAAATTGAAGAGCGCTTTACATAAGTTAGGCGTGCGCACACATGCGCAGAACATGAACGTATCATGCACGCATATGCACACGATGTGCGACTGTTAGCGCAAAAAGCCACGCACCTGCTAAACGACGTATTTATTGAAGTGGTCGACCTCCCAACCACTTATGGATCAGCTCCCAAGATGATTTGACCCTCAAATCTGAGCTGAATCCACATGGTAGGCTGGTCAAAGACCTAATAATTCCCTAAATGGCCTCTTTTCACACTACAAGGCAGTTATACAAAAGCCCAAAGCAATGCTATAAAAAGCCATGAATGCACCTCATTTTCTCAAGGAATTTCATGTAGTGTTATGCTGCCTATATTGTTTTAAGGACTCCATCCTTGACAA
>SNQJ01S0032224.1:18361-36108 GCA_010110895.2 Picea sitchensis
TCACGTAGGGATAACAACCAAAATGGCCTCATGTACTAGGGATAATAACCAACCAAGAAAACAAATTGGACTCACGTACTAGGGATAATGGTCCAAGTCATGAGGGCTCCCATACCAGGGATAATACCCTTCATTATCAAATGAAAGCTACTACAGAGTAATGATGAAATCAAATACGGAATGTAGTACAAAACTTACCTTAGTCTACAATCATGCTCAATCTTGCTTTTGGTCCTCTTGAGTGCAGTCTGCACATAGACGATCAAACTGAGGTAAGTCTTCTCTTTCACTGATACTTTGATTGAATAGTTCTCAATGGCTTGGAAGGGAATTGATAGTAATCATGACAAGCTCTCTTTCTATTATGGTTTCTCCAATGGCACCTAACTAATCTCTGATCTCTCAAATCTTCATGAAGAAGGTAGTAATGGTGTCATATTTCGTCATCTTGATATTTTGAAGTCGATGTCTCAATGTAATATATTTGTTAGAATTATTTCTCTCAAACATCTTATTCAACACATCATACATTAGATAATATTTCATCAAGGTAGAGATGTGAGGTAGTAGATGATCTCTTACTGAGTAGATGATTAGCTTCCTATCTTTGACATCATCTATCTTCCATTCATCCTTTTCTTCATCGATAGTTGTTGTTGGTAGAATTCCTTCTATCAATATCAATAGGTC
Organism: Picea sitchensis; assembly: GCA_010110895.2. Lineage (NCBI taxonomy): Eukaryota > Viridiplantae > Streptophyta > Pinopsida > Pinales > Pinaceae > Picea > Picea sitchensis. The sequence goes on from SNQJ01S0032224.1 coordinate 19,052, forward strand.
ACTCTCTTCTAGAGTGATGTGTAATATCGACTTCCAGGAGTTGAAGTTTCTTGATCCATCAAGCCTATCTTCCACTAAAGTTATGTTCCTCATGGCTTGCAGATTCTTCAGAAACCATAACGGCTAGGCTAGAAACCCCAGCATTTTCAAGAGGAAATATCTGGGATGTTTGTTGGGATTATTACTTCCAACAAGAAGTCCTAGAGATTCAAAAGAATCCCAGCGAGCTGCAAAATTTCCCCAACAACCTGCAGAAACCCTAGAAGGCGAAATCTATAGAAACCCTAGAAACCCTAGGGTCAAAATCCTAAAATTCTTCAATTTTCAATGTGAGAGTTGTAGGTGATGCGTTGGACTAGGCCATACCTTCCTGTGAATATTTTAGGTCGAACACTCAAGGGAAAGTGCTAAAACTAGCTTGACAAGGAAAATGGTAAGGGTCATTTTTGCAGTTGCAGTAAGAAGGTGACGGCTAGCTTGGAAGGTACTAGAGTAGCTTGTGCAATGGCTCTTTCAGGAACATTGTTCTGATACCATGTTGAATTTTTAATGAATGCTCAAGAACATGTAATTTATTTTCAATTTAGCATGAACTTGAACCATAAACAATGCAGCAACACAATAGTTGCAATAACCAAGATCACAAGAAGAATAACCATGCACAAGACAAGAAGTTATCCTAGGAAAACCCTTCTCAACCAAGGGAAAAACCTAGTGCAATACCCTTGTTTCCCCCAGTTTGTAAATATAACTATAACTAACCAAGAGACTATGGTGGACTAAATATGTGTGAATTTTGATTTGATGAACCTTTATATAAAAGGGTCAATGTATGAATTTTATGTTATTAATGGAAATTGGATATGTGTTGCACAACTTTTGAAAGGGGGAAGTTTGCCAAGATAGACCATCGATGCTATGAAAGATATGGTGAGGGGAAACCAAGAATGGTAGAGATGACCCTCACCAGACCAATACCTATTGGGTGTAATTGCTTAATAGTCCTCTGACCCATAAATGAATTACCAGTCAGGTTGGTAATTGGAAGACCCTCCTCAAGGGTTAATGAAGATATGGGGTAGGGTACCCATCTGTAAGGCTTCCAGGCCTGACCACGAATTGGGATTCAAACCCATGCAACATTTTTGAGGAAGGAAAGAAAATAGGTAAGTCGGGGGGGAAGAGACAAATATGTGAGATAGAAGAGTAGATATAACAATCATGTGAAGAGAAGAGAAGCATGTTTTCGACTCTGGAGTAAAGAGAAAAGCTAAGAAGCAAGCTCATTTTGGTTGTGAGAAGCCATGGACAGAATTTCACTACAATTTGATAAACGAGGCTGATGAGTGACTGAGGAAGTGCTCATGCAGACCTCCTTGCTTGGAGTAGAGAAAATTGGTTGCCAAGTTCTTGTGGGAGGAGAGTAACCTCCATCCCTGACTGTCGTGGAGAAAAGAGAAAGAATCTCTCTCAGAGCATCATGGTTTATCTCGGAGGTGGCCAGTGGTAAATCCAATAGGATTGGTTGTGCCTATGGTTGGGAGGAAACAGGCACCCCTTTCAGCAGTCACTTCACATTCTCCATTTCTGATAAGTATTATCATGCTCTGTGTATATATATTGGATGTGATGATGAATGTCTGTGTTTATGGTTAAGTCTTTCAGTGTTTGAACAGTTATTAGAAATGTTATTCTTCTTATGTAAAATTCTATATCCATATAGTCTTTGATTTATCTCAATGTAGTTGCTAGAGAGTTATAGGATGTAAATACGCAGGGGAGTCAGGGTAGGATTGACTGAAATGTCTAAGTCCTTCCAACCCTTTGAATTTTACCTTAGCAGGAATGTCAAGTTCAATTATGTGGGATAAGGGCGTCCCCTTCAGACTATCCACCCATATGACTGAGGGCTCATGCCCATGTCCTTAATCCATTTGCTGCAAAAAGGATTAGCGCTTAGCCCACAAGAACTTCTGAGGATCCATATTACCAGGGTCTGGGAACTCTGCGCTAGTCTGAAAGGAGCTAGATCCTTCGTGAGTTCGAGACTTATGACTCCACAATCCTCAAAAACAGTCGAAGGCTAAAGTCGTGAATTGATGGGGGTCGTCGATCTAGGGATCTAGTGCGGATCTCTCTCAGTCATTAGATAGGACTTAGGAAGGGAAGTATTAAGTGCTTCGGTGATGTGTTACTTCGAAATAATAGGAGTGGTCTAGTGTTGAAACTCCCRAATTTTGTAGTCGCAGAGTTAATCGGGACCATTGAAAGTGGAGGGACACATGTCCACAGATCAACAAATATTAAGAAGTTCAGGTATTCGGCGGTATAGAGACATGCGAGTTTTTCCCGGAGCACGGTAAGCCGAAGGAAATCCTATCCTTGAATGCTAGGTACATGTGGTGATAGATCCGACGTGGTCCGAAGAGAAAGCCAGAAGATATATGCCGAACTCCCAGATTTTGAACTTTCTAAGTGACAAGGATCATCGATCCTTGAGTCCTTCGGGATCCCTCCTAGCCGTCGATCCAAGGAGCCCACTCTCGACTACCTAGCCAACCAGGAACATGTCGTGGAGTGACACGTGGCCTCTACTTGTCCCTTGTCAAATGTTTTCCATCTAACTAGAGTCATTGGATGAGAGAACATGTGGAAAGTGATCCTATAGTCTGAATACTTAGTACTCCGAAGGAACCTGGCCAAGAATCTACAGAGTGTGAAAACCTCTGAAGTCACGAATACTAAAATGAATCTCGTCCATTGTAGGATGAGGACACTTGGCACCATATTAGAGAGTCCAAAGACTTAGTACTTCAGGGGGGAACTTGACCAAGATTTTTCAAGGTGTGAAAACTTCTGAAGTCATGAACAGTGAAGTAATATGGACCGTTGATAGGTATAGGACACGTGGCACTAGATCTAAGAGTCTGAAGACTTGGCTCTTCAGGGAATTTGCGATGTGAGGAGTTGGTAAGCTCCGAATTCTAGAGCCACAAAGTAACGAGAGTTGTAGATCTATGAATATATGTAGAATATTACTAACCGTGAGATCAAAGGTTGGGTATCCCTCAGTTCAAGATGACATGGCATCCTGACATCGTACAAGGTGACGTGGACCCACATTACGCATGCCATGTGTCACCCGGATATGGACGATTCACAGAGCCCTTATTCCTATTAGAGTATGACACATGTCACCCCCTATTGAGGACATGTATCACCTCTGGGCCTTGCCATGTGTCAACTTATGGTCTGTGCTCTCCTGGCCAACATGGATGGTGACGTGTCCGGGACTCTGAGGATCTGGATAACTTTGGGAGTTCAGAAGTTTTGGGCATAATGAAATAAAGGAATGTTCAACGTAAAATGAAAAACAATGATCATGAATGGATAAGGCCACGTGGCGATATTTTGGGACTTCGGGGATTAGGAAAAAGGAGTGTTCAGCGTCGAACGTCGAGGACCCCAACTAACAATGCCTGAGCAACTTCGGGAAGCCATAACTTGCAGACCAGAGCTCGGATTTTAGTGCGGTGGTGACCGTTGGAAATATCATGACAATAAGTAACCAATGAAGATCCTAGAATTAGGATTTGAGATAGTTAGGAAGAACAAAAAATTGATGCCCCATACCTAGAAAGGGTATTTAGGGGTCAAGTGTGTTACAAATTGGTATCAGAACCTGGAAACAACACTTGGCATGCTTGGGCTCATGCACGAGTTGCATAAAAACATTATTAGATAACTTAAAGGGTAACACCCTACCTTACCCCTTATATAAGAAACTTGTTTGAACCTCTACTGAAGAGAGGAATGAAACCTCCCACTGTTGATGGGTGTTTTGGAAGTCTGCACTGTATGTTGCTAATGTTTCCAAATAAAGAATTGACTTCACTTTGCAATTATATGTGTTGTTCATGGATTGGTAGATTAGTAACTAACAAAAAATGTTTTATCAGTACTCAAGCAGTCGGTGAACAGCAGGAAAATTACAGCATAAAGGATGGTGGCACACCATGAGTTGGGGGAGAGCTCCCACAATAGAGAGGAAGAATCTGATGAAAGGAGGGTGGTGGAAACCCTTATAGATTTGGTAAAACTTGTAATAAGACTCATGGCATAATTATAGAGTTGTAAGGCTGACAATGAAAGGTTGATAAAGGAGCAGGAAAAGAAAACTAAAATTAATACAGTCCTACTGCAAAGTCTATCTGACATATAAAGGAAACTCCAACATGGACCAGCAATCAGTCATGTGGACCAAAATCATCCTAAGAAAATCCCAAGCCCATCTGAGATTCAGAAGCATGGTCCTGAAAGTGGCCACACCAGGACGAGCACCTCAAAGAAGGCCCAACATGGAGCCAAGAGACATTCGATGGAAGATTCCTCTAGTGAGGACACTGACAACTCCAAGGAATATTCTAGTGGAAAAACTAGTTCTCATTCCCAGATGAGAAGAAATAAGAGAAAACATTCCAAGGGTCATGACCCTGAGGAATTTAAGAAAGACAAACCACCCACCTTCGATGGAGAATTAAAAATGGGGAAGAAGCGAAATTTTGGCTACTCGGCTTGAAGAAGTACTTCAGATTCCATGACTACACTGAAAACTTAAAATATCGGATAGTCATTTTCAACCTGAATTAGAAATCTTCCATTTGGTGGAATGACCTTAGGAATGTGAAAGGGATCCATGAGAAGGACTTGTCATGGAAACAATTCGAGAAATACTTCAAAAAGAAGTATCTATCAGAAAAGTACTTTGATGGGAAGACCAAGGAGTTCTATGAACTCAAGCGGGGACAACTCACCCTAGATGAATATATCAACAAATTTCTTGAGCTGATGAGGTATGTGCCCTACATAAAGGATGAAAAAGTAAAGACGAAACGATTTATTAGTGGACTACCTCAGTCCTACCGAGACATAATTGAGTTTGATGAGCCAAAGACTTTAGAGGATGTTATTTGAAAAGAAAGGTATTTCTATGAGCAATTCAAGAATAAGACAGAACCCCATGAAGACTGGAAGAGGAAAAACAATTTGTTATTCAAGAAAAAGGGGTTTAAATCCTCGATATTTAAGAACCATGGTAAGATCTCTAGGATAAGCCTTCCTACCAAAAGTATGTATCAGAAAAATTTTCCATCCCAGAGTGGAAATAAACCATTCAGAACAAATCCAAGTAAGACTAATAACATGAAGAGAGAACCCTTGAAATGTTGGGGTTGTGGAGAGGAACATCTATTGAGGGACTGTCCGCATAAGCAACAGAAAAATGGGAGGGTCTAAAACATCCAAGAGGCTACCACAGTCATTGATGTAGCTAGGAGCATGCCACAAATTTATGCAACCTTGGATAATAGACAATCTTACCACCACGCTTCAATGTTGGAGATGGAAGGTACGATTTCCAACCATCCTGTTTCCATTTTAATTGACCCTAGTTCTAATTTGAGTTATGTTTCCCCTCAAACTGTTGAGAAATGTAAATTGAAACAAGTTAAACATCTTAAATCATGGTTGGTACAACTAACCACTGGAACCAAAAGAAAAGTAACAAAGGTCATACCAGCATGCCAATTCATTATAAGTGGGTTTCCCATCCAAGCGAACTTAAACATACTTCCTTTAGGATCCTATGACCTGTCGATTGGCATGAACTGGTTAGCTACCCAAAAAACCAAGTTGGAGTGTTACAGTAAAACTTTGGAGTGTGAAAATGAAGAAGGAAGAAGGGTGACCATGCAAGGGATTCAAAATCCTGTCTCGATGAGACAAATATCAGCCCTCCAAGTGAAGAAGTATTGCAGAAAGGGATGTTCCTTATATGCAATACAATTACTGAACTCTGTTGTGAATKAAAAACCCAACCTAAACTAAGCCCTGCCAACCCTTTGAAGTTTACTTTAGCAGGAATGTCAAGTTCAATTCTATGGGAGAAGGGTGTCCCCTTCAGACTATCCACCCATMTGATCGAGGGCTCATGCCCATGTCCTTAACCTGTTTGCGGCAAAAAGGATTAGSGCTTATCCCACAAGAACTTTCGTGGATCCATATGACCAGGGTCTGGGAACTCTATGCTATTCCGAAAGGAGCTAGCTCCTTCGGGACTTCGGGACTTATGACTCAAAAACCCTCAAAAAAAKTCGAAGGCCGAAGTCGTGAATTGATGGGGGGCATCAATCTAGGGATATAGTGTGGATCTCTCTTAGCCGTTAGATCGGACTTAGGAAGGGAAGGGTTAAGTGCTTCAGCAAAGTGTTACTTCAGGGTAATAGGAGTGGTCTAGCATTGAAACTCCCTAATGTTAGAGTCACGGAGCTAATCAGGACCATTGAAAGTGGAGGGACATGTGTCCACATATCAACAGTTATTTGGAAGTTCGTGTATTTGGCGGTATAGGGACGCGCAAGTTTTTCCCGGAGCATGGTAAGCTGGAGTAAATCTTGGTTGTGAATGCTATGTACATGTGGCGATAGATCCAGCGTGGTCTGGAGAGAAAGCCGGAAGATATATGTCGAACTCCCGAATGCTGAACTTTCAAAGTGATGAGGACCGTCGATCCTTGGGTCCTTTGGGATCCCTCTTAGCCATCGATCTAAGGATCCCACCCTCGATTGCCCAACCAACTGGAAACGTGTCGTGCAGTGACACGTGGCCCCTACTTGTCCCTTGTCAAACGTTGTCTGTCGAACTAGATTCGTTGGATGAGAGGGCATGTGGAAAGCGATCCTATAGTCCAGAGACTTAATACTCTGGAGGAACCTGGCCAAGAATCTACAAAGTGTGAAAACCTCTAAAGTCACGAACGCCGAAATGAATCTCAACCGTTGGTAGGATGAGGACACTTGGCACCAGATTAGAAAGTATGGAGACTTAGTACTCTGGGGGGGAACTTGGCCAAGAGTTTTCAAGGTGTGAAAACTCTCGAATTCACAAATAGCGAAGTAATATGGACCGTTGATAGGTAGAGGACACATGGCGCTAGATCCAAGAGTCTAGAGACTTGGCTCTTTAGGTAATTTGTGATGTGAGTTGGTAAGATCCGAAGTCCAGAGCCACGAAGTAACAAGAGTCGTAGATCTATGGATCTACGTGAAATCTTACTGACCGTGAGATCAAAGGTCTGGGCAGCCCTCAATCTAATATGACATGGCATCATGATGTCGTACAAGGTGACATGGACCCACATTAGATCTGCCACGTGTCACCTGGATATGGATGATTCACAGACCCCTTATGCCTATTATAGTATGACACATGTCAGCCCCTATTGAGGACACGTGTCACCCCTAGCCCTTGTCACGTGTCAGCTTCTGGTTCATGCCTGCCTGGCCAACATGGATGGTGATGTGTCCGGGACTCCGGGGGTCTGGATAACTTCAAGAGTTCATAAGTTTTGGACATAATGTAATAAAGGGATTTTCAACGTAAAACTTTGAACACCGATCGTCAAATGGATAAGGCCACGTAGTGATATTTCAGGACTTCAAGGATTAGGAAAAAGGAGTGTTCAGTGCTAAATGTCGAAGACCCCGACTAATAATGCCTGGGAAACTTCGGGAGGCCGTAACTTTCAAAACAGATCTCATATTTTAGTGTGGTGGTGACCGTTGGAAAGATCGTGATGAGCAATAACCAATGAAGATCCCGAAATTAGGATTTAAGATAGTTAGGAAGAAAAAAAATTCGATTCCCTATCCCTAGAAAGGGTATTTAGGGGTCGGGTGTGTTACACCCAGCAACCCTTTACTATATTTCCAAGATAAGAACCTTCACACCATAAACCCTAGCGCACACAAGAGGGTTCTCTACGACCACTTAAGCTAGCGCATAAGAAGAAGTGCACACTAAATTTCATATCTCCACAATGTGTTATGAGAGAATGAGATATGATCCACAATGGGGATGTATATCTCTAATAAATACATTACATAACTCATCAAATAGATGTGTCTATTGGCACAATAGGTTCGACTTGTAAAACTCAATAATATAATTAATCTTTTACACAATATCAATTATCTTTACATAGTATAGCTAACTTGTACCCTTTACAATACAAATTAGGGTTTCACAATAGTCTTACTCTTTGACAATATAGAAATGGGTCTCACACACATTGTCTAGTGCTCTGCCACTAGGGACAAGTCCACATGTGCTCAACCACAAGGGATGTGACTCTCAACATATCAACTCAACTAAATCCATAGGAGTACGAACTGGAGATCCATCTCAAGTCAAGTCAACTAAGTCCATAGGAGTACGACGGGAGACCATATTAAGAGCACGATAGGAGACCAACACAATTCGTCTCAAATCAGTCCAAAGGAGTACAACTCACCTATCACATAGGCGTTCTCACAGATCATCGCAACTCAGTCCAGAGGAGTACGATCTGGATAATGTCTCATGAAGTTCTAATCATCAACATAGTCTATGCCACATCATTCATAGTAGTATCCTCCTGAATGTTGTGATCATTCATTATGTTTTCCTTTTGATGAGAGAAATTCCTATACATGTGGTCTTCTCAACATCCCCAACATTGAATAGATTTCCTTAACCACTTGTCCAAAGATTCAAATAGTTATTCCCACTATGAGTTGGTTGATTTTGCTAGATAGTTTTTTGTTGGTTTTTAAAATGAGAAGGCTTGAACACTTTCTTACTTTTCTCAAGATTATATGTTTTCTTATCCTTCCATGCCTTGTGGAATTCTAGTTTTATTTTGTTCTAATAATAGAAATACTTGGCCTTTCTAATTATCTCTTTAATTGTATGAGGCTTATCAGGCTCAATTTAATCCCTATAGGATTGAGGAAATCCACTTAATAGATGCTAAATTTTTTTCTTCTCATCTTGGATAAATTTTCCATACCTTGACAATCCCAAAAAATTATTTACATATTCATCCATGGTCATTTTTCCCAACTTCAACTCATGGAATTATCTCACTTTACCTTCATTTCAATGATTGGATACACATTTATGTTGAAATCAATTCTTAAATTGCTTCCATACAATATTCCTCTCATTAATCTTCTTTACTTCTCATAGGTGATCTCACCAAACGAAAGCTCCTCCATTTAAATTAAATATGGAAACTCTATCCTTCATATTTCCACAATATTTATGCACTTGGAAATAGTTTCTTATCCGAGAAAGCCAAGCCTCAATGTCGTGTTCAGGTTTAGCCTCACCATCAAAATTAGGTGGCTTTTCCTTTTGACATTCTAGATGCAAGTTATCTCTAAAATGCCTCTTTCTCCTATGTCTACTAGGAGAGTATTCTAGGTTTCTTAATGAGTCATCATATGTATATGAATCACTAAAAAAAAAATTGACAAAGATGGATTGCATGTCCCATCTTAAGAGGTTCTTCTTGTACTATGGGACCTCATGTGAGAATGGTTTCTTTAGTTATTATTGCTTCCACTATAATTGATTGAATTATGTCCATGATGCATTTGCCTTTGCATGTTTGTCCAAATTTGAAGAATGGTAGCATTTAGTTGGTTCTACTCTTCTTGAACTTTGATTAGCTTTTCATTATTTGATCTGCATCTTTGAAACTCTACTCTCAAGTTCATCATTTTCTCCACAACATCTGAAGATTGTCTCTTGATTTTTGTGTCCATTGGACTGTCTCTACATTTTTAGCCTAGATATTTTCACCCATGGCATGTATTTCAAACTCATAAAGGTTTTGTGCATCCTCCGTGATGATAGTTTCTTAACCAAACCAAGACTAAATTATATCCTTTGTTCTTTTAATTATCTTGACAATTCACAATATTTTCTAAAAGAATTAAGTGCTCAATTCTCTTCTTAACTTAAAGACATTTCCAATGATTGTAAATTTGATGTCAATGCCAGAAGTCATAAGCCTCAAAAGATAATTTTCTATTATGTCTTCTACACTTTTAATATAGCATGTTTATAAGACTCAAATTAAGCTGCAAGAAATTGTGCACACAAAAATTCTATTAAAGAACAATAATAAGAAGAAAAACATCATCACAATAATTTTATTATGTCTTTCTAATCATTCTTGTTACAATCAAATGAAATACAACATAAGGGCCTTCCCACTTACCAATTTTAAATCAAGGAATTTTTTTATAAGGGTTTTTGAATTCTCAAGGAACACTACAAGGTCAATAAGGAGGAAACTCCCATGTAATTCCATGAATGATTTCACACAAAAACTTCACTAGTTTTCTATGTTTTTTGCTAATTCAGAGCCCCCATGGATGTGGCCTATTCCAATTTACTTTTCTTTCTTTCATGGTCCAGAGACTGCATTGGAAGTACACCGGTGAATGTCCTCAATCACCTTCATGTGGCCCTTATTGTGCTCATGTACCTTCCACTAAGCATGTTATCCCATGTTGATGGGATAGTGAGTCCCTCCTTCCCACCACCCACCAGTGGAAATATTTTACACTATGAGGAGAGACCGCTACCAATTAGATATGGGATATTGATTCAGATCCATGAAAGAGATGGTAAACATTTTTGAGAAGCTAATTTCTCTGTCCACCCAAGGCTCTCTAATGTGTACAATCCTATGTGGATCGTCAATCTCAATTCTCAAACAAGATCTCAGTGTTTTACGATAGACATGTTTCTCTCTCCACCCAAGGATACTCCACATGCACAAATAATTTTGGATTGTAGATCTAAATCCATGGGTGTAATATTAGTCATCTGCAACAAGGAAAAGACTTCTCCACCAACGGCTCTCTTGATTGCACAAATCAACATCACCCATTGATCAATATGAGAAGATTTAATCCCACTCATTTGTGGCAAAACATGTACCTTTTCACCCAAGATACTTACGATTGTGTGAGTGATTATCAACCATTGATCTAAATATTCGTATGTGATCTCATCCATTGATCTCTGTCTATCACATCCATCAATTTCTCTTCACCCCAAACAATTGCATGTCATTCACCACTATCTTTCACTATGACACTTTATGAATTAAGGATTATTGGGTAAATTATTTACACATGGATGAAATTAAACATGCCTAATTCATCTAGATATATTATGCGGCCCTACAAATGCCAAAATTTTCCCAATATGACCACAATTAATGGTGAAGAATGTCGTTCAAATTCCTCAAAAACTACCTAGATTTGGCCCAACATTGAAACTAAGATTTGATTCCACACCTTGGCATCCTTGCTCAGCACTCCCAACCACAATCCAAATGGCCACAAACAATTATTTCAACTTCCATACTTTTGAGGCCATATCCCCTCAATACCAACTAAGTAAGCTTACCAAAGGGGACCAAAATTAAGTAAAATGCATGCATGTGTGTAATAATAAAAAATGTAGTGGAAATGGACAAGCATGGATTAACAAAAATTCATGGTCACCAAATTTCCATGACCATATTTAATCTTAATCACATACATCATGAAAAATAAATAGATTTCCATACCATAAAATAATATTAATTTTGAAAATTCATAAACAACAACGTAAGACTTTTATTTTGAAAGAAGACATCCCATAAATTGGTTGCATGCAAAAAATATTCCACCCAGTCATGCATATCAAATTGAAATAGCACCCCCAAGCCGAGGTATGAGGCCACTAGAGTGAAGGAATCAAAATATAGGCTTCTAGATCACTCAAACCAACCCATTTTCTACCATGCTCAACCAATCTACTCATTACAAAGCAACCCAAGCATCTCATCTATCCATCAAACAACCATTGCACTATATTCCATTACCCCACACAACACAAAGAATGTCTTCTCTTTTTCTACTCAATAATCCCTTGAGGATATTCTTCCCCTAGGTGCTCTACAGTGTGGGTAAAAAGTGTTATATTTTGGTAGCTCAGAGGTACTTATGCATTGTCAGCGCTCACCATGTAGAAGAGACCGAGCACATTTCTCTCTTAAGTGACTTTATAAAGTGATTTTATAAAGTCAAGTTCATCCTTTCAGTATTTAATGGGTAAAAGTGACTATGACATTTGGGTCACTTAAGTGATTTAAGTGAACTCAATGGAAGATTAAGTCATGATCTTTGATCTCAAGAGTGCAAGATCTAATCTTGATTGTTCATCTCTTTGGAAGACCAGAGGTTAGGGAAGTTACACATTAAAGATGCATAAAAGGAGATTGAGAGAGAAGTGGGGGTGCACTTTTGAGGAGAGCTTGGAGGGAAGTTGAAGAGGCACACTTTCCGAGAGAGTTTGAGCTTAGGAAAAGAGAGCATCAACAAAAGGAGGATTGGCACCCCAAAGAGGGGACAGGCATGCATCCCAAGGCGATTTATGAATTAAATATAGTTCATTACCATACAACAAATGAGGGTCATATAGTATGGTTTTGAGAAGGTCGTACAACATGTTTCATGTTGGCTTTGCAGCTACAGCAAGCACATAAATCGATGCAAGGTATTGGCACAAATTTCTAGGTGTTTGTTCTATTGCTGAAAAATTCGTACAACAAGGTATTGTTCTGTACTAAATTTGGGCACAAAATTTGAGGCACTTTTTTTGTTCTTTGTGATTGTACAGTCCGTACTATTTGTACAGAAAATTAAGTTCTGATTTCAAGAGTGTCTTGCACAAAAAATGAGGTGGAATTTTTTCTCAGATAATGAGATAGTACAGTTTATTTAATGTTGATTATGTTGCTATTGTAAACTCATAATTTTTCGTATGAGCTCAATAAGAAGAAAATATCCTTGACTAGTTTTCCCCTTGTGGGTTTTTCCAGGGGCATTGCCCAGAAATTCCTTGTGTCAAATGTGGTGATTTTGTCTATTGTTCATTGTTATTTTTGTTGCTATATTTTTCATATTGCTTAGTCACTTGTATTTCTACTCATAGTTCTAGTAAATTTCATGTGGTTGCATTGTTTTATTGGTGAATAACTATAGGAGGTTGAAATCTATTATTGACTAAGTGTTTGAGATCGGTTTTTCAACATGGTATCAGAGCAAGAGCTCTGAGGTTCAGAAGATAGGATATTTTACACTTGATTTGCAATGAGTACAGAGGGGGTTTTCCTGGAATAATTAAGGTGGAAAGTTGAGTTTCAGTTGAGAAGGTCATGGCTATTGGCTTGAGGTTCAAAGATAGGTTGGATGGGGAAGCGAACTTTAGTCCTTGGAAGGAGAGGATAGTTTTGTTGCTAGAGGAAGTTGAGTTATGAGACATTGTGAAAAGCACACAATCGAATCCTATCATTGTTCCTACAGATGCAACTCTTTTGGTAGCATTCCAGAAGAAGCACGTGAAGTCCAAGATGATTATTCTTGATGCAATATAGGACCATGTTATTCCCCATGTTGTTGGGAAATAAAATGTCTACGAGATGTGGGAATATTTGACCAAGCTATACCAAAGTTCCCATGAGAATCGGAAGATGGTATTGAGAGAGAAGTTGAGAAACATAAAGATGACCGAGACTGAAAAGGTGTCCTCATATCTCACCAGAATCACTCAAGTTTGTGATGAACTTGGTGAAGTTGGAGAGGTTATAACAGATGGAGAATTGGTTAGGACCGCTCTGAATGGTTTTTCAAAGAAGTGGAATACCCTTGTTAAGGTTGTTGTCTCCAGGGAGAATCGTCCCAACTAGGAGAGATTGTGGGATGAATTCATACAAGAAGAGACTCATGAGGAGGTTGTTTGTAGAAGACAGTCAAAGGGTGAGTAGAATGAGGAGAATGTTTCCCTTGTAGCAGCAAAGAACAAGGACAAGAAGTCTTCTCATGGTGAGAAGAAGGACATGAGCAAGGTGAGATGTTATGCATGTCATGAGTTGGGACATTATGCAAGCCAATGTCTGAACAAGAATAAGAAGAGGCAGGATCCAAAGGTATCAACATCAGCTAAGGTTGTTGAGTTCACGAAAATTTTTGAGAAGATGTTTTCCTTGATGGCGTGTCTTGCAAGCATTGGGTGCCTAGGGTGTACAAGCACTCTTGCATGGTTCTTGGACAGTGGGGACTCTCGGCACATGACGAGGATGAGGTCAGTATTCCTCATTTTTTCAGAGATAGACTCAAGAAGCTATGTGGGGTGTGGGGTGAGCACTAGACATGTTTTAGTTGTGGAGGGAGTTGGAAGTGTTAGATTCCAACTAGATTCAAGAGGATATCCAGAGTTGGTCAAGGTATTATATGTTCCCGAACTACCAGTGAACTTTCTCTATGTGTCATATTTTGAGATAGATGGATGTGGGATTGTTTTCTCTCAAGGACTAGCATACATATATCTAAAGGGAGTCTCTTCTAACCCAAGCGTGTTTATTGGTGTTCGGTTAGAGAGATTGTACAAAGTGCTTGGTCATCCTTTAGTTGGATCCAGTGGGTGGTTGGAGCCTCAGTCTAACAGTGTTGAGGATTCAGAGAGAGGACCTTGGATGAGTAGGTCTCTTGATTAAAGTTCAGTGTAGGTAGTTGGATATGATTCAAGTTCAAAGGGAGCAGAGGCTTTCGGTGCAGTGGGAGCGGATACAACAGTAGAGGACATGATGGTTTTAGAGATATATCTAGGTGGAGGCTCTAGAAGTACCTCCCTCGCTAAGAGGGAGTGCTAGATTTTGGTAGCTCAGCGGTACTTCTATATTGACGACGCTCAGCATGTATAAGAGACCAATCATATTTCTCTCTTAAGTGAGTTTATAAAGTGATTTTATAAATTAAAGTTGACCATTTTATTATTTAATGGGTAAAAGTGACTTTATGAATTTTGGGTCACTTAAGTGATTTAAGTGAACTCAACGGACATTTAAGTCGTGACCATTGATCTCAAGAAGAAAATATATAATCTTGATCGTTCATCTCTTTGGAAAACCAAGGGTTATGGAAGTTACACATTAAAGTTGCATAAAAGGAGCTTGAGAGAGAAGTGGGGGTGCACTTTTGAGGAGATCTTGGAGGGAAGTTGAAGAGGCACACTTTCCGAGAGAAGTTGAGCTTAGGAAAAGAGAGCAACAACAAAAGGAGGATTGGCATGCATCCCAAGGAGGGGATAGGCATGCATCCCAAGGAGATTTCTGCATTAAATATAGTCCAGTATCGTACAACAAAGGAGGGTTGTACAGTACGGTTTTAAGAAGGTTGTACAAAAAATTTCATGTTGGCTTTGCAGCTACAGCAAGCATAGAAATCGATGCAAGGTATTGGCACAAATTTCTAGGTGTTTTTTCTTCTGTTGAAAAATCTGTACAACAAGGTACTATTATGTACTAAATTTGGGCATGAAATTCGAGGCATGGTTTCTATTGTTTGTGACTGTACAGTCTGTATTATTTGTACAGGAAATTAAATTCTAATTTCAAGACTGTCTTGCATAGAAAATGAGGTGGAATGTTTTCTTAGACAGTGAGATAGTACAGTTTATTTAATGTCAATTATGTTGCTATTGTAAACTCAATTTTTTTCCTATGAGCTTAATAAGAAGAAAATCTCCTTGACTGGTTTTCCCCTTGTGGGTTTTTCCAGGGGCATTGCCCAGAAATTCCTTGTGTCAAATGTGGTAATTTTTTATATTGTTCATTGTTATTTCCGCTTCTATATTTTTAGATTGCTTAGTCACTTTTATTTCTGCTCATAGTTCCAGTAAATTGCATGTGGTTCCATTTCTTTATTGGTGAATAACTATAGGTGGTTGAAATCTATTATTGACTAAGTGTTTGAGATCATATTTTCAACAAAAAGAGCCCAATCTATTGCATGCTTTATGAAACAAATTGGCAAGAATAACACTTGGCTCTCTAGCATCCAAAGAGCAGAAAATATGCAGTGGGTGATGGATTTCTGACTTTCCCAACCACTATGCTTATTTAAAACTATCTATCTTTAACCTAAGGTCCACATTTTCCTCTCCATGGTTTTGTTTTTTGGTCAATTTCAACATTGGTTAATAGTTAGAGATGGAGAAACAACATGAGGAGTCTCAAGCATGAATCCTAGAATGATGGAATGAATGATAGAGTGAATGGAAATGAGAGAATCGAGGGAAATTATGGTTGGAATAATTGCTTAAGGGAGGAATGTAGGACTCTTACACTTCCCTATGATGATTGTACTCATCCCATGCTTTTATAACTATGTGAGAAGATTTTTCCAACAAATTCTGACATGCATTTGATGATTGGTTTTATAATTCAATGGAGGCAAGTGGCTTCATTTAAGGCACATAGTGGAAAGAAGATGAGATCTAAGACTGACACTTGGAAATAGAATATTTACTTTCTCATAGGCCCCATTTCATCTTCCTCTTTAGTGGAATCATAGCCCTTCACGTGCTCTCCATGGTCATCTTGGACCATTATATATTATATTCTAGCATTAAAATTTACAAAACTTGTATTCATTGTGGCAAGCCTACCACGCAGCATATATAAGTATATTTACACAATTTACTTTATTATCATTCACTAGTAAAACCTTGGCCTTAAGATTCACAGTAAGAATCCATACTAGCATATTTACACCATTTACACATAGAGTCATTTATTTAAGAACACATGGATTGACTCTCATAGTGACAACCATGTGTTTATTTATACATTATCTAATCCAATACATTACAAGGATCAAAACTAGAGTATTACAAAATCATTAAGCACAAAAGAGATGAGACTCTTTATATCCCCTCTAGACAAATTTTCTACAAAATGTCAATCAGTTTTTCCCCATTTCATCCCAAGATGTTGATCTTTGGTAATGGTAATTCCTATTGTCAAATTTATTTTTTGATGAAGTTTTAGGGTACTCTTTTTTGTCAAAGGATAAATGCCTCATGCCTTGTGTTTTTTAAGCATTGATGGTGTTGTGATGGTATGACAAGGTTTTGTTGGTATTATTAGTTAAAGGTTGTTATTTTTGCTTATGAGCCTTGGGAAAGACCCATCATTAAATGTATCCCCACTCATTTTTGCTCAAAATAAAAGAGATATAGCTTTTTTCTATATAAAAAAGAAAGAAAGGTACTCATATATGTTTTTATATTCAGTGTTTTTTTCTAGTTTGCAAGCTTCGGTGTTATTTTTG
>SNQJ01S0032224.1:49878-61671 GCA_010110895.2 Picea sitchensis
TATAAAAATATAATTCATCATTTAAGAACACAAATAAATGGACAAAGAGGATTTTGTTAAGATGGGATGGTAAATTCTTCTCACACTCTTAGATTTAAGACTCAAAGGCTCTAGTTGCTCAATCATCATCTCCTTAAGTGGTAAGACAATATAATTTTTTTGCACAATGCTTCAATGTTTGTTCAATTTTGTACATTTTGTTGTAAAGGTAAGCCCTAGGGATAGCTCGGTTGGTTCAACCCTTTTCACTAAGGCATAACGCTCAAGGAGGTCATGGGATCCAATCCCATAGAGTCATGTGGGTTACTAGTCGCTATTGGAGCTAGTGATGAATCGCCCTCCATCCATAAAATTGAGGAAGAGGGGGGATTTTGTGGAGTGTTGGGAAAGTAACAACTTTCTCACTTAGAACTAGTGATGAATCGACCTCCATCCATAAAATTGAGGAAGTGAAGTGTTGGCAAAGTACCAACTTTCTCACTTAGAACTAGTGATGAATCGTCCTCCATCCAAAATTGAGGAAGAGGAGAGATTTTGTGGAATATTGGAAAAGTACCGACTTTCTCACTTAAAACACTTGATACGTGGGTAAGATAGAATACTTATTTATATGAAAAATATATGTGTATGTATGTATGTGTAAGATTAAACTATATCTTTTATATATTGCTCATATCAAACTTGTTCCTTTATTAAATTCAACAACATAAACAATATTTTAATAAATTTATAGTATTATTTTGTATTTACTTTGTTTTTTCGAATTGCTAAACATCATTGTTTTGAATTCTTTAATCTCCCAATAAGGCAAATGCACTAGCCTCTTTAACTAACACTATAACTCCACAAATCCAAATCGTCTGGGGAAAATATTTTATATTGGCATGATCCCCATGGATACAAGAACGATCATTGATTTAAACTAAATAAGTTCGTGCGAAGGACATCCAAATCGCCAACGGTAAAACTTCAACTTAAGAAGATGGAAAAATAATTTATATTTGACATGATCTCCGTGGAATTTATAAATTCCATAAAGACGTATTACTGAATTAAAATATTTTATATTTGACATGAACCCCGTGAAATTTATAAATTTTATAAAGAGATATTATTGGTTTGAACTAAATAAGTTCGTATGAAGTGTTTTCAGTGTAATCATATTATTTTAGAATATGTCACGAAAATTGAAGGGTTCCTCGTGACACCTACCTACTCAACGTAGTGATGGTCAACTTTTAGTTTAGGCCATGTAGAGGCGCATTTGAGTCACTTTCGGAACTAAAAATATAGTATAAGCATAGCAAAACTTTACATTATGGGTGCCCTGAAAAGATAATTGATCGATATATATGGAATTCACTTATAAGCAGATCTATGGCAAAGATAATTCGTCCCTATCTATGCATCCATGATGGTGACGTTATCATTCACAAGCCTCGTATCATATCCCTATCTTCAAAAGCAAACTTTAAAAACAATAAAGAAGAAAAATGATGATGACGAGATTTTAAAAATAATATTTTACGTTGAAATTATAAAATGGTAAAGCCTTAATAAGAGGTTACATTTAGTCTATTGAAGGAAGATAGGAATGAGTATGAAATACAAAGGCGATGTGATTAGCAACCACTTAAAATGCTTAGCATAATTGATGCTATTTATATATTATTAAAAAATACAAAGTCCACCATCCATGAGGGGGTGCATAGGTAGATCCTATCAACAAAGAAACTCAAGTCAATAAAATATGCGTGGGAGGATTCTATCACACACTTGGTGATGGGGACGCAAGCGGGGACATAACTCATCATCAATCACACTTGTTGCAACTTGCTCGCCATATTTGCATGCCAACGGTAGGGCCCTTCTTTACAAAAATAGTATTCAGTCCGCACGGTTTTGCATCCAACCTTAGCTTCACGCCCTACGACTCTATCAAATCTTCCAGGGGAGTAACGCAAAACACAAAAAAAGGATGTTTGTGCGAGTGCGAAGGGTCATTTTAGTGGGGATGAGAATAAAAGAAAAAGACAAAAGCTTCGATGTAGATTTCGAAATAAATTTATTAAAAGCTAATGAATTCATTAGCTCCGTCTATTACGATATGTATATGCGAATTCATTAGCTCCGTTTATTACGATATGTATCTATGCTTTCGCTTAAAGTTTTTGGAATTAGTTGAATATGAAGGAGCGTGTCGAGAACAGTTTGACAAAAACAAGTTTAACCTATTTTCAATGGGGGAAGTGAGGGATGGGCAGATCGGAGCCGTGCACGAACCCGACCTGTTGTTGTACTAGCGTACAGGCAACATTCATGACCCAATTGAAGGAGGCCCCCTTCACTCAAGGAGGGATCAGAATAGAGAACCCTCTAAATCTAGAGGGAGCATTTATTAGCGTTATGTAAGAGTTTGGAAGCGCGTTCGCAGGAGGACACGTGTGGTCCGCCCACTTAGTGGCTACCACCGGCAAATTGAGACCGTGGAATGGCGCTGAGGACGAGAAAGAAGAGGGTAGTCTTGGAGAGTGTGCGAGTAAGCAAACAGACAGACGGTTCTGAGCTCGGGGAATGTGGCAGGCAGAGAGGTTTACTCACTTTGAGTTGGCGCTTTTATCTATCGATCGTTCGCCAGAATCGCGATTCTCTACAGTCCGTGCGTTGTTTCTTTCCTTTCCTTGGGAAAGACGGGAAGAGATCTGGATTCTGACATAACGCAGTGGCACGTTCATAACAAGTTACAGCCCAACAAAACCCCACACCACCGCTGCCGAGGCGATGGCGGGGTTAACCGGAAACGATTTTACGTTCTCCGTTGAAAGCTCCAAGCAGACTCCCTCCAAACGAAAATATTTTTTATTGTGGTAGGCCTCGTCGTTTCCTTCATCATGATAATAAACGTCCACGAAAATCACAAGCAGAGAACGTACGATAATGCAGAAAACATTTTTGGCCACTGCCTGCGCGGTCGCCAAAATATCGGACAGAACAGGTCATATGATCGAACCCTACGCTGCGATTTGCAGGTCGTCCCTCTCGTCACAGACGGTCTTGGTGCGTCTTAGAATAGTCCGGTATCTTCGTTCGTATTGCTAAAAAGAGTAGGTCATGCTTGCTCCCTCCTTTCTCCCGGTTATCATGAGCTCCAACGGCTACACCACACAGCCTGTCTCGCAAACTCTTACTCTCCGTTCTGCTCGCCCTGGGCGCGCGCGTCCGTTCGTCTGGGCTGAAACCATCATCATTCGACAAATAAGGAATGGAAATAGTAATAATTATTCGGTTATCGTGGCCGGACGAACTTCTGTTAAATACACGAGATCTACGTTATGCAGAGATAGGGAAGGCGTTATTGCCCGCTATATGAAAATCTAGAGCGAAATTTACAAACTTGAATCTTCTACGGCTGTCGGATCTCCCAGTCCCACTTGAAATGGCTAATATTCACCCATCGGACTACAGCTTGCAAGATCTTTATACTGTCAGACGAAAAACTAAATATTAAAATGACGTTTTCTTGTAACATACCAGTGATCCAATCGAGTTCGCAAGCGGCAAGACTGGCAATTGGTTGACGTTCGCGAATCGCGGGGCCTGGAAGCTGTCCTTCCGTGCAGCGTAGCTGATCGTGGAAACTTTTCATCCGCCCAAGAGGGATACGATATTATGAGCCTTTAATGGCTCGTCAGGCGAAAAGCCATTCGCTTTCAAGAACATAACGATAATTAGCTTGTCGATACAAAAGAGTTTGGCCCGATTATTAAATTTCCCTTACGGAACGATAGAGTCGGTTATATACACGTCTCTTAATCTTTTTACGTTTCGAAAGGCAGCCACTGCTAATACCACCTCAAATAAAAGCAAATCGATCTGGCAAAATCTTTATCAGAAGAGTCGACGTTGCACATAACTAACAAGGAGGCGCCGTTCGGCGTTGCTGTGAAGAAAATTCGAAACCTTCTAGCACCAGTACAGCGGCGTTGTTTGTTTGGTTTTTTCCTTGGACTGTAGGTATTTTAGCACGACTCTCTTTCTAAGGTGAACTTCCTTCTCCTTTTCTCCAAAATATCGGTGCATTGTGATGCATATCAGTACGGCACTTGGCACTACCTCGCAACACGACAAATATGTCTCATTTTACCTTGTGAAATATCAGACGCGAATGGCCTCGATTGCACTTCAAGCTGATTACTATTCATCGAAGAAGCCGGTATAATAATCTCGACAGGAAGCAATGCAAACTGCCATTTCGTGTATGTATAAATATATCGCTGCTTGGCAAATAAGCCTTGGATATTTCTTTCCGCAGCATATCTGTTGAAGCAGCCATGACGTCTGTGAAGGTGGCAAAGATGAAAGAATGAGAAGTAATACGCTTATTATTACAACTGGCATTATCATCATCGCAACAACCCTGACGCATGGCTTATATCGTATATTTTTTCTTTTTTCCCTTGTGAATCCTATATCATAATCGTAAGGACGGATTCAGGACGGCTTTGTCCGCCGCTCTGACCGTCGAAATGGACCAGATCCAGAACTTTCGGTGTTGATTTTTGCAGAAACGTAATCGCTGCTCTTTAACTTTCTTCAGCTTTTCAAATCAAAGCATGTGAAAGCAGATTAGCATGTACCACTTATTCCTGTTTAAAACTGCGCAGATCCGTAGAATATAAATAAAAAGCAAAGAACCGCCGGCAGGAAAAATGATATATGTATTGGTGAAATTACTATTTCAACTCCAAAAGAATCTTTGCCATTCTAGAGGCTGCTGTGGAAAAATGATATATGTATTGGTGAAATTACTATTTCAACTCCAAAAGTATCTTTGCCATTCTAGAGGCTGCTGTCCTCGCCCGTAGTTTGCAAGGAGAGAAAAGACCTGAGACTCTTCGAGTAAATAAACTGCAACAAGTTCGACCGTAGATTGCAAGGCGATGAAAAAAGCAAGGACTCCTAAATCTAAAATTTAAAATTTAAGATTAAATTTCCGTTAGTTTGTTTCTCCTAAATCTGAAAGGAAGAATAGTATTTTTTCCAGATGATTTCGAGAATATATCCTAAAAGGCATCCAAAAGGAATAAAGATTCACCGATTCGCCTGCTGAACTTTTTACCTGCTTAACGTCAATACAGAAAACGGCGAAAACAGTTCAGAAAACCTCGATCCGAAATCGTGTTCATTCAGAAGCCTAATAACGCAGTTGAAAAGCTCCCAAGGCTTAGTTTTCTATGCTTTGATGCTTAACTGTGATAAATATGCTTAGTGCTTCATGCTTTGATGCTTAACTGTGATAAATAAGCTTCAGTCCCGCTATAAATAACGCTTAAAGAAGAATCGGATAGACGGATTTTAGTTGTTTGAACTGTGAGTTTTGCAGATCGAGAACGTTTTAAAAAGACTCGATAACATTCAAGTTCCATAAACCAGCCGTTTCAAAAAACGGATGCGTAAATCATGCATATTATCATTGCAAGGTAACCATTAAAAAATAAAGGAAAAAGAAATACACAAGTTAACATTACTTTCTTTGTAATCACAAAGGACGAGTACAGAAAATAAGAGGCTTCAAAATCTGCACAGAAATTGTGATTTAAATACACAGCAAAATTTATTTCCATGCAGTAAATTGAGCACCATTACTATAAATACTAAGATGTGCACCTAAAAATGAAAACCTGAAGAAACGTTCTTTACAGTCTAACCGGAGCTTCCAGCCAATTGTCCACCTTGCAAGAACAAGACAATTGAAGTTGAAGGAAGCCCAGAGGCTTTTACCTTTGATTTTCTTGACTGACTGATACAAAGCAGCCTTTAAACAGCTTTTCTTTGATTGTTAGGAAGCGACCTCCATTCATCGATGAAGGCTCGAACCGACGCCCACCCCAGATATGCATTGAGATACCAGCAAGCATATAATAACACATCATTCTGGACTATAATACAAGGAGGAGAATTAACAGAGAACATCTGCAAGGAGCTTATACCGCCGACCGATTGCCTTGGATGCATTGCAGTGGAGTTTATTTTTGGCGATATTCCTCCACCTATCCAGTGCCTTGTTCTTATCAGTAGCGTGACTGCAACGTTGTTTCTTGGGCACCTGCTGCCCCCCGCTTTTCAAACCGTTTTCCTCCTTGCAATTCCCGTTCGGATTCCAATGTTCGCCCAACTGCCCCAATTTTAACGGATTCTCCTCCTTGCCACAACGAACGACCTGCTTTTGCTCCACTCTAGCATTGCCATTGCCATTGCTGCACTTGAATCCGTTTTCCTTCTTATTCGCAATACCGTTTACCCGTCTATCATCTCCGTTCTCCCTTTGACGTTTAACTGAAATCTCCCCGTTCGCCTTCTGCCGTCGATCAGAATAACTCTCCCGTTCGCTAGGACAAGCCTGCGCAATCTGGAGCAAGAACTCGAACGCCTTGCTCCTGCTTTCAGTCAAGTTGATCTTTCGTTTTCCGAGCTTCCCTTTGGCGCCCCCTCCGTTTTTTTCATCTTCATAGAGGCACCATTCGCAGGCCCATGCTTCCATATCCAGATCGGGATAAAGCTTGCTACAATATCTGCAATCAAAACAAAGGAAACGTCAATTACAACCATTGAGCGCAAACAATCACAGGATCCTATTCTAGGAAACCCTATCCTGAGAGGGGGATTGGAGCTTATTACGTGTGCTGGAAGCGATAACCGCATCTCTTGCAGAGGAGGAGATCGCCCTCAAACCCCACATCGCCGCACATCGTGCATTCCTTCTCGACTTTCTGGCCGCCTCTAAGACTAATCGTCGCCGTCTCCTTCATCTGGCCTGCAGATTTTTCCATTGTGAAGACACAAGATTTTGTTTCGTTCTCCGGCGTCCTGCAGCGCTTGAGAGCGGCAATAGATTTGTCCGGAATCTCGCCTGCGCAACGCTTGGTAGAAGCAAGGGATTTGGCGGTGGCTATCGTTTGTGTGGACGCTGCCTGGTCAATGGCCGGGCAAGCATTTCTTTCTAGTCCCCCTCCGCCTCCGGCTCCTCCTCCGACTGTTCTCGCCGTGGCTCGAACACCTTCCATGCTATGCCCAGTAAATCAATCGATCACTGCTCAAGCCCTTGGGATCGTTAAACACACCACTTCCGTTCTGATCTTATCAAAAGCCTGCGGCCGATTGAGAAGGCGATCTCGACATTATTCGCACCGACTTTGCCTTCGCCGGAGTCCTTCCTCTTTCTTCGTCTCTCTTTGGTTGTGCTAAACCAGGCGTGGAAGTGATGGGAGAGAGGGGGAGGGGAAGCCAAAAAAGCAATGGCCCGAAAATCCAGAAAAAGAAATTTAAAAAAAAAAAACGAAGAATAGGGAAGGAAGATTAAGAAAATAAAAAGATTTACTACGCTCCGAAAACGACGTATCTCCTAACTCGTTGGATAAAAATTAGGGGAAGCCGGACAGTTACCCACGGACTCTCAACTGAAAAACAGACGATTTATCTCGACGATAAATGTAGTACCGTTTTACTCTCTCTRGATGGGGGTGAGGACCCACTTCCGTCCATACACACATATGCATGCAAGCTTAGAAGGGGTAACCCGGGTTAACGCCTCCTTCCTCCACATGTGATTCATACGACAAGATTTTCAAAATACTCCCATCCCATACATACATACATACATGATACGGATACTGTACGCGGCTGCAGATCTCAAGGCCGTATACTGATTCACTTACGCTTGGGAGCGGGCCGGCAACGGTTTTCGAGGAGGGCATTCCAGCGTAGGTCTATAGATATTCGACGGCATCATGCCACGATTTACCTCCCACCAACATGTAAATCAGATTTACTTTTTCGGACTCGTATCGCCGCCGCGAAATCTCCAGCGCCCGGCGTGCCCGGAGCGATCGGTTTGCCGGGATTGGTGTAACACGGCCTACCATATGTCGGGTGACTATCTTAGGCATAACTCCAATGACACACGTCTCCGGACCATTCGTCCAATTGACGAGCAGCTGAGAATAGCAATACCACGCTTTTTCCACCCTCTATGCGAAGGGTCCGTTAACACAGAAATCCCCGCACGTCACTTGACGGGAATCTCCGTGGTCAACATACACGCCTACAATTTCTGTATTTGAGGATTCTGCAAGGCCGATTCGAGATCAATTGTGCGCAACAAAGCAAATTCAATCAGCGTCCCTTCATCTCCGTCATTTCATTTGACAGATCGTATCCCAAAGTGCGTTTAGCGCCGTACCTTTGATAATAAACCACGGGAAAAGGAAGAATCTGGGAAGGGCGACCATGGGAAAATCGGATAATGATTTGATATATTTCAAAGAAAGATTCCCATCCATTAAGCCACTGGTCACGTTGCGTTCCCAGACTAGAAACGTAAACCCATGGTTGACAAAAGCGTCAGGGTCACATGAAAGGCCTGTGGGGGTAAGGGAGCTAACGTTCAGCGGATTTTGCGGGGTAACCGGAATAAGCTATGCTCCGTTGGATAATAATTATTAGGCAGGAAGACTTGAATTAGAATACAAATAGAAATGAATAAGTGTACGTTGGAAAGTAGGCCCTACATGCTGGATGTAACGGTCATTATTAGCCACGAGGAACGAAAGCTTGGCGCTTGCAGAACACGTGGCGGTTTCCAATACCTCCACCCATCCTCTCCTTTGTATTTAACAAGAGAGAGTAATTGCGTATAGGAGAAATGAGGGGTGAGGCACCCACCTACTCTCCATACATAATATTGACGTCTGCTTTAAGCAACCAAAGTAAATATGGATTTGGATTGTGAGCGAAACAAAGCATGGAATCCCTTTAGCCCAGAAGCATCTATGAAATAATAAAACAACAACGCTCCTTCCCTTTCCTCTATCAAATATAAGTGGGTAACGTTGGAAAAAGGACGACGAATCTTTTCCCTCTATTCCTAAAATTACACTCAATATTCCCAGAATATTGAGTATTAAATGTTTGCTCATTTTACAACAAAATAAATTTTGTAACTTAACGTGCCACTGCCCATATGATCTTAAGGAATCGAGTTCACTTCTTTCTTTTCTGCTAAAATAAAAATAAAGTACAAGATACAATTTCAAAATAGAGAATAAAAGCCGCTTGGATGTGGATGTGGACGTGGACGCCGATACAAGCAGGACAGGTCTTGACATTAAAAATATGATGATAATAATAATAATACTGAAATTGACTCGTACAGGTTAACATTAAAGGAGGAGGAATGAGGTGAGAGTGTAAATAAGGGGAAAGTAGAGGACCATTCATGAAACGTGATTCGATAAATAATGAGAATCATGTTTTCAACAACATAAAGCGACACGTATGCAACTACCTTGTAATTTTGTTGGTAAGAATTAGTGCATAGTCAACATTACCATAGAGCGATATGGTAGGTACTGAATATTTAGATCCTTTAACTTCGGAAATAAGGAAAACATTTTTTTTACTCAATAATATCTTTTTATTACTTATCCATCGTCAAAATTAGGAAGCTAGGGGTCCTATGAAGACTATACCTATTTATGTCTTCACAAGATCTGATTTCCATCATTATATTTTCATCATGATGATAGTTATCTGATTTATTTCAAACATGTGAATTAAATTGTGAAATTTCAATTTAGGGATAAGAATTCAAGATTTATATTATGTATGTATGTGGATGTAAGGTATGGTGACATGAATATATGTTATTTGTTTGAATATCAATATATAGATGGGTTATCACTTGCAATTGTTATTTTTCTATGTGGTTACAAGCCACTAGTAAGCTATGTAATGGTTGAATGGTTGTAGTGCTAAGGTAACCTAGATGTTATAAACATGAAGAAGACAATTTTATGATGTAATTTATGTTTTCATCATTATTATGATTTGTGTGTAAGTATGATTTAGACAAGACACTTGATTTACTTAGAGCAATTATTCGATGGTGTGGCTCTAAGAATAGTAGTCACATAGTATGGTTTGGTGTTAAGGTGTTGAACCTAGTTCTATTGGGAGGGGTGGAGGTGTTACCCATCATGCAACATCTAAAACCTAAAGTCATGGGAGGACAATGTTAGCCACGCTCCCCTAAACATGTGATAATGATTGTTGGTTGCATGTTGGGGAAGTTAGGTCAATATAGTCAATGCTTCTACCTTAGGGTTATATAGAATTAAGTTGATATAGTCGATGCCCCAACATATTGTACCAAAGGAGGAGATGGGAGATGGAAGATAGATGTAGGTGTTCACGAGGTGATTTTGAGTTGGTCGAGATCCTAATATGATTTGTAAACGAGGAACTTATAGCCCACTCACTTCACCAACTTGGATACTTTGTGGAATTAAATTTATGTTCTTTGTTCTCTAACTTATATAGAGATATGAGTCTTCAAAATGGGTACAAGNAGTTGGTCGAGATCCTAATATGATTTGTAAACGAGGAACTTATAGCCCACTCACTTCACCAACTTGGATACTTTGTGGAATTAAATTTATGTTCTTTGTTCTCTAACTTATATAGAGATATGAGTCTTCAAAATGGGTACAAGGCCTCTGTTCTTGATGTAGCCTACACACACCAACTAACTAATAAAATCAATAATAATCAAAATTCTTAGTTTGTTTCTATGGTGTTCTCACCAAGCAAGAACACAAGGATTAGCTATGCTTCTTTACTTCAAGGCTTCAGTTCTTTCAAGTTTGCAATGCTCTGTTCTCAAGAGCCAATTGAATGACACACACAACTATTATGTTTGGACAAAACTCTCTCACAAATTCAATCCCATTGCTAATTCCTTCATTCACCTTTCTCTTTTAAAAGAAGGCACATTCAGGTGTATACAACATGAAGTAACAGGTTAAATGGAGTGAGAGAATGCTAAGCTCTTATTGTACAAAAATGGTTGTAACTCAATAGNTTCAATCCCATTGCTAATTCCTTCATTCACCTTTCTCTTTTAAAAGAAGGCACATTCAGGTGTATACAACATGAAGTAACAGGTTAAATGGAGTGAGAGAATGCTAAGCTCTTATTGTACAAAAATGGTTGTAACTCAATAGTGATACATTCATCCAATTGTCTAGGTAAGTGTCAGTTCTATCCAAAAGCTTATTAAGCCAAACAATACACTTGCAATCGACACCCTAACAACAAAAGATACAAGGCTCTAGTGTTAAGAATTAGTGAGGCATTACAACATAAGAAGTGATAGTCCAACAACAAACACAATATGTTACTCCAACAAATAAAGATATCTATATTGACTAGAACACTTAGGCTCTACTCAATGTCTATGCTCCCATAATTGAAACACATATGGCTCTATCCCATTTCAGGTCAACAATATTTATCATAATGCTACCAACTTTCTTTGAAGTGTTTGGATAACAAAAAGAACCCAAATCAATGTAACTTTAGTTGCAATCATCATAAGTATGTACTCAAACTTCGACTACAACTTTCATTGCAAGGCATTTCTCTTCGATATGTATGTATTCTTCCCAAGAGACTATAATGACATGAATGAAGATTCACCAACAATTATCATGTAATCACAATCCCTTCACCAATTTCATGTGTTTATGATCAAATCTATTTCAACTTATCCATCATTACTTGAACCACATAAGAGATGTCAATTTCTTAATTCAATTAACACCATTTATTAAATCTACATGTGAGGCATTTATTTTAATGGCATGGGAGAGGGAAAAATTCCACACAAGCCAATGCTTTGAACCTAGGAATGCCCACACAATCTTAACTCACAAGATGCCAAACAAGGAAGAGAGG
>SNQJ01S0032224.1:62510-91036 GCA_010110895.2 Picea sitchensis
TTCAATTAATGTGGTGTGATTATCCATGTATCCCATTGATTGAATTGTTAGTTCATAGGGTCATGTATGCTTAACAAATGACCAATTGTAGGGGGTTGCACCTCATGAAGGAAGGTTTTGGGGCCATTTGTGGATCTATGCATTGGAGGGTGGTTGAGTCCCAATACTTAATCATATAGAAGCGGCATAGTATGAAGAGGTCACACCCTAGCATTAGTGCAACATCCCAACAAGCATTGCATCCATATGAAGAAAGTTTACTTTCAAAAAGTATGATCATCACAACAACAACATTTAAGATATGAAGAGGTTCCCATGACTCCATCTAATACTCCAAATTACAACAAACAAATGCACACAACTTAGTAAGCCACCTACTTAAGAGAAAGAATAAAATGTATATATAATATAAAATTTTAAAAAGAGCCTAACCAAAACATGCTCACAATAAAAGTAACAAGAAAATCAACACAAAAATTAAGAGAAAGATAAACCACCATGGTTCAACCTTCCTTTTTCAAAAACACACTAACCTCCATAAGCAAATGAAAACCTAACCATAAACCCTAACATTTGAGAGGAGGAAAGTATGAGTAATGAAAGAATGAGGGTTTTTAACCCTATTCACTTTCCTCCCCTGGGTTAATTTTTTAGTTCTTATAAAAAATTAAAAATTGCTTATGCTCACACATGAAAGATAACCAAAAAAAAAAAATCAACAAAACCTTCCTTTTTCAAAAAGACGCTAACCTCCATAAGCAAATGAAAACCTAACAAGAAACCCTAACTCTCAAGTATGAGAAATGGAAGAATGAGAGTTTTTAACCTTATTCACTTTCCTCCCCTTGGTTAATTTTTCAATTCTTATAAATTGTTTTAACTAGATGTTAAAAGAAAAAGAGAGAGACAAGTAGCCTTCATGCCATGTGATTTACCAAGGGAACAAATAATGATGCGTTGTTAGGTGAATTGTCAAAGATCGAGAARGAAAGTTCAAAAATATTGGATTGAATTTGATTTGTGAAAAGGGTGTTAATTTGGTTTTTGTTTTCATTTTATTTACACTAAAGGGGTACATATTTCCCCAAGATAGGGAAACCACTTGATAAGTGAGGCTACCTCATGGATATGATGAGCAAGGCTCGATGGCCATAAAAAAACTAAGTAAAACAAAGAATCATAACCGAGAATCGAGACAGAAAGTGAACTTTAAATATGGATCCACAATAACCATGGGAGTGAACTTTAAATATGGATCCACAATAACTATGGGAGTGAACTAATACTTTAAGGACACATAGATCCTTGGCCATGACACCTTGATAACCATGAACACTTAAATTTTAAATATTGAGGATTAAAAAGATCAAACTTGTTAGGATGCACATATTATTTATGTTCATCTTATATTTAGGAAGGTAGTGTATACACATAGGCTACCTT
Source organism: Picea sitchensis (assembly GCA_010110895.2). Taxonomy (NCBI): domain Eukaryota; kingdom Viridiplantae; phylum Streptophyta; class Pinopsida; order Pinales; family Pinaceae; genus Picea; species Picea sitchensis. The sequence goes on from SNQJ01S0032224.1 coordinate 63,954, forward strand.
TGTATTTAAGCGTGAGTAAGAAACAACCTTGACACCGAAGTGGACATAGTGTCAGGTTAGACCGCATATTTTTCCTTGATTTCATGTCTTTAACGTTAGTCGATCACATGAGTCAGACTTACAATTCGGCAATATTCATAGAAATGTTATTTATTGAGGTTTAGTGATTATATAACATAAACCTCTACTAATATTTCTTTATGTTAGGATGCAGTATTGATTATGGTTAAGATTCACAATAATTAGGGATTATATAATATAAATCCCTACTAATATTTCTTTATGATAGGATGCAGTATTGATTATAGTTAAGACTCATAATAATTAGGGCCAAACAATGTCAATATCATAGCAATTGGTGTTGGCACTATCACCAACATTGCCTAAATTGGTTCTCATAGTGCTTTCCTTGGAGGCCATAAATGAGACTTTGAGAGGGTGCCCACTAGTGAGTGGAGAAGTCAATAACCCACAAATAAGGGGTAATCTTGAAGGGTCAAGAAACTCAGAGTGAGGACCTCCTCCTAGGGATATTACTAGAAAACTCTAGAAAATAAACTTGTGGAGTTTTGGGGAGGGCTTGTAGAGGAACACACTTAAGCATGGTTGGAAGGCATAATGAGGTGTTTTTCATTAAGAGGTTATGCCTCCACCTTGAAAGCAAAGTTAGTCATTTTTCAACTACATGACAATGACTTAACCTAGTGGGGAAACCTAGAGTAGTTGCATTTCACTACCAACAAATCACCTTGAAGTTATTTAAGGAAAGATTTTGAAATAAGTACCTTCAAGAATACTTTAAAGGTTAGCAAACTAGAGCCCTTCATGCATTGGTTTAGGGAGGTCAAATAGTGGAGTATGAGATGAGGTTTATGGTGCTACTAAAAGATGTTTCCTATGTGGACACTTATGTACAGACTAAATTCTAAAATGCAATCCCTTGTTCGGATGTGGAACCTGAATTTGATAGATAAGGCAATATAGTATGCATGTTATGCAAAAGAGCTTGGTGATGCTAGAGGGGATCAAAGAGTGGGTATGAGATCATCAACTCCATCGTGATCAAGATTTATAGGGAAGGCACCTCATGCCATCTTCAAGGGAGACGGTTTTGAGAGTCAAAGACAAAAACTTGTTGAAACAACAAATCAAACCATAAACCTTAAGAAAAATAGCTTAGTTTCTAGATTCCTAACCAAGGAAATTTTTCAGAGATATTACATCATTTTTTATGATGAAATGACTAAAACATTGAAAAAAAATTACAAAATTAAAAAATGATAAAATTTTCTTAATAGATGATAAATTTTTCTAAAAATATTTAAAAAAACAAACATAATAATTTTGAAAAAAAAAAAATCAAACATAATATCTTTGACAAAAATATGGATCCTTCACACCTAAAATTAACATTCAAAATCAACACTCAACTTAATAAGAAGCAAACTTGAAAACTTAGTGTTAACAACTCCATGAAACACTATCATGTCATGGTTGCATTAATGTTAAGTCTTTCATTTCGTAAAATTAATAATATAAACAACTAATGGGAAACGCTAGTTTTTCAAACATATATAAGGTTAACCAAATATAACCTATATATGTAAAATATGTTATATGTGTAAATGAGTTCTTTTAATTGTCATATTTAAGACTCAAGAAAGACACATTCTGAATTATATATGTAAAATATGTTATAGGACACACTCTCAATTATATATGTAAAATATGTTATATGTGTAAATGAGTTCTCTTAATTGTCATATTTATTACTCAAGAAAGACACACTCGATATTAACACATTATATTTATTATTTATTTATATATGTGGTTTGATGGGTTGACCTTCAATATGATCTTTATTTCTCAAAGTCGATTCATTAAAGGTTAGATTTAACTATTCAAGAGATGTGATATTTTCATCTTCACTTTTAAAATTTTTAACTTAAGTTTAACTTTTTCTAAAACATATATCACTAAATTTATTATGTAAGCGTGAGAGTCAATTTACTAAGTTTCATCAAATAAAATAAAATGGTTCAATGCTAAGAAAGTAGTTATTTCTAATTTAGTGCTCATAAAACAATGTCTCATGTTATTATTTTTTCAATTTTTTTAGGTTTACTCTATTATCACTAAGTTATTGTTTTATATTATTATTTTTGTTAATTTATTTTTTCACTTAATTAATTTTGATTTTGGTAAGTATAAATATTTTTTACNAAAACAATGTCTCATGTTATTATTTTTTCAATTTTTTTAGGTTTACTCTATTATCACTAAGTTATTGTTTTATATTATTATTTTTGTTAATTTATTTTTTCACTTAATTAATTTTGATTTTGGTAAGTATAAATATTTTTTACTTGCATTTCATTGTTCTATGCATCTTATTAAATATATGATGCAGGAGCATCGTCAGTAAGTATATGTGGTAGGACAACTCAGTGCTTGAGGACCAATTCAAAATCTTGAACGTCGGTCGGTACTGCAATCTTTTGAAGCTGATAGAAAATAAAAGAGAAAAGATCACGCGCGTAGAAACAAAATGAGCACGCGTGACTTGGGAGTTAACCCTAGTCTCGATGTAACCACAATTAGGTAGCAGTTAGTTTGTTTTTCTTTTGTATAAAGAGAGGTTTATGCCCTAAAGGAGGGTTATGAGCTGTGAGCAAGTAGGAATCTCATAGCAGTGATTGTTGTTTGAATTTTACTGTAACCATTTTCTTGATTTTTGAATGAAGATAACAGAGGAAAATTGATCCAATGTATGGTGTGAATATTGTTTGCAATTTCTTTGTTGTTGTCGTAATCTTTTCAAGAATGAATAAATCTTGTTATGAGTGTATGTAGCTTTGAAATGCTTGCATAAGAATTTAAATCGCTTTTCTTCGTGAGCTGGTGCWAGGTGTGCACACAGTCCRCAAGGAGTGCATTGACAGTGTTTGTTTCGATTCGTAAAGCTCAGAAGAAATAGCGTAAGATTTCCTTTGCAAGAAGTGCAAAGTGACTRCTGCAAGGAGTGCACAGCCATCCATAAGAATCCAGATCTTGCGTAAGAATATGCTGCAAGGAGTGCACAGATTCAKAATTTGACTAAATGTCGAAGCGACTCCGTAAAGAAGTCGAAGGACAAGAAYAGAGGAACGCCAAGAAAGCGGRGAATAATTCTTTTCAAGAATCTTTAAATCTGAGTTTGACGAAATTTTCGGAAAAGCAAGAAGGGCTTGGGAGATCAAAATCTTTGAGGAGATCAAGMTCATAAGGGATAACACTTTACAAGAAGTGTGGACGAGATCTAAGAAACAAACTCGTAGGAARGACAAAGGTCGAAGCCTTTAAATMTTTCAAAAATCTTCTAAGTCTGAAGAAAGCGTAAGTTCGGGGAGAGAGATCTGGACCATTCAATCAGCRTCCAAACAATGAGGAGCAARCGCAGAGGAGGAAAGATCTCAATCATTCGATCTGAGCAACTAAAGATCGTAGTCGTCCGATCAAGGTAAAGTGCACTAACGTTAAAGCTTTGAAAGTGTACAGGAGAATCGRAATTACGAAGTTTYGAATTCATCGAAACCGTCCATCTAGACAAGACACGTGGCGAGAGATCAACATTTTGCTAACTCGGGACTTGGAGAAGTCAAAGGTTGAGTTACAAGAACTTGCGAGTCGCAAAATCACAATTTGATCTCAGTCGTTGATCGAAGGAGGGAGATGAATCATAGATTTGGTTTCATCAGGAGTTCGCAACTTGGGAATTCAGAGGTAAGAGTTCTGGGAATTCATGAACTCTGAAATCGCGATTTGATCTGAGTCGTCGATTCGAGGAAGGATATGGACCGTTGAATCTTTTCAAAGAAAATGAGATATCGGGACTTCGGATATTGGGAGAAGGGAGGTGAGCGATCTTCCAACTTCGTGAAACGCAAAGTCCCAATACGCAAAAACGAGATCAGGACCGTTGGATCACGAGGATTGTGGACCGTTGATCTGGCGATCGGAACTCGCAATTTTGGGTTTCGGAAGAACAAGAAAGTGAACGAAACGCCTTTTGAGTTAGGCAAACGGTCACAGTGAAAGGTCACATCCGTCAAGGAGAACAGAGGGCTAGCACACGTTAGGCTCCCGTCGGAATTTCGGAAGTCGGGAGAGTCGAGGTGACTCATATACAAAGACCCAATACGCAAAATCACGACGCGCCTTTCGAATAGGCGATTGGTCACAGTCTTGGTCACGTAAAGAGAGGGCTTAACTAGGAGAGCTAATGCCTAAATACGTTGAGGCTTTAAACGCATTAAGGAGAAGCCCGCAAGTTCCATATAACCTGCGCCTTAAAAGAAAGAGGGCCTATTCAGTTGATTGAAGGTCCTTAAGGGACTGAAGAATCAATCAAACTCAGTTTCTTGATCAATCCTAGACTGAGAGGTCGCGTAGCCCTTAGGAGAGAAGGGGGGTCTGCATCAAGTGGTATCAGACCTAATTTTCGTCTGTAGATATTAGGCGAAGGAGTAAAATAACTCAAAGTTGTACTCTGTGTGTAAGAGACAATCAACACAATGCCACCAAGGAGACAAGGGGATCAACCTTTAGCCAATCGTGTTGTGGAAAGAGAGATGCGAGAACTTCGTGCAAGGTTGGAAACGATGGAAGCAACATAGAGAAGAGCACCTGATGTTGGAGATGTCAACGATGCATAGAGCGAAGATATAGAAGCCGAAGAAGCTGCAGGGGAACATGTTGTCGAAGAATGCTTGCTAAGAGAAGTTGTTAGATTGGGATCTAAAGCCAAGATAGAGGTCCCAATGTATGAAGGCAATTTGGATGTTGAAGAGCTGTTGGATTGGATAAGGTCTATGGACAAATATTTTGATTATGAATATGTCAATGGGGAGAAATGGGTGAGACATGTTGTCACCAGGCTTAAAGGACATGCAACACTGTGGTGGGATGAACTGCAGGCTGAGAGGAGAAGTAGAAGCAAACAAAAGATAAAGAATTGGGACAGAATGGTAGCCAAAATGAAGGCTAAATTCATGCCCAAAGATTATCAAATCAATCTATTCAGGAAGCTACAGAACCTGAGACATAAGGGTATGACAGTTAAAGAATACACAAAGAAGTTCTACAAGCTGAACATCAAAGCTGGACAAAGAGAGAGGGATGAAGAAAAAGTTTCCAGGTATATAAATGGCTTGAGGTATGAAATCCAGGATGAGCTCAACATGATGTCAGTAAGGACAGTGGAGGATGTTTATCAGTTCGCGTTGAAGGAAGAAGAGAATTTGGCCAGAAAACAAAGCCAACGAGGTAGAGGTAAAGTCTTAGCCTCGAACAAAGGCATGGGAGTTTCCCATGACAAAGCGGATAATCCCAAGGACAAGGTTGAAACTCCACACAGTCACTCGGAAAGAGGAGGAAGTTCTCGAGGAAGATAGGGTGGTGGAAGAAACTCTTCTAGAGGAAGAGGCAGAGGGGGAATAAGGTGTTATGTCTATGGAAATACAGGGCATATGTCTTAGGAATGCCCCGAGAAGAAGAAAGAAGGAGGAGAAGCTCACATTTCAGAAGCATAAAGAGGGAATGTTGAAGCAGAAGGAGCAGAGGATGGAACATCCCTGATGATGAGAAAGGTTCTCTTAAAACTAGAGGCAGAAGTTAAAGGGCAGTGCAGAGGAATAATCTCTTCAGGATAGCTTGCAAGACTAAAGACAAAGTATGCAAGGTGATCATTGACAGTGGGAGCACTGACAACCTAATATCCACGGATATGGTGGAGAAATTGGAGCTGGAGACAACTGCACACCGAGAGCCATATAAAGTCTCATGGTTGTAGAAATGACACCAGGTAATGGTTACTAAACAATGCTTAGTTCAATTTAAGATAGGAGGATATAGAGATGAAATTATGTGTGATGTAATTCCCATGGATGTATGCCATATTTTGTTAGGAAGACCATGGCAGTTGGACAGGAATGTCATTCATGATGGGAGGAAGAATACATACACCTCAGAGAAGAATGGTAGGGCACACATGTTGTTTCCCATAGAGGAGAAGAAAGTGAAAGAGGAAGCCAACACAAGCATACTTCTCATGAGTGGGAAGGAACTCCTGAAAGAAGTCAAGAAAGAACAGGAGATGCAGTTTGTTGTGGTGAGGAAACCCAAAGTTATCCTTACTAGTACTTCAATGGATGAATTGCCTAAAGAAGTTCAGGAATTGTTAGATAATATTGCTGACATAGTGGTGGATGAGCTGCCTAACTCATTGCCACCCATCAGGAGTATCAGTCATCATATCGATTTGAAACCAGGAGCAAGTCTGCCAAACAAAGCAACATACAGACTGACACCTCGAGAGAATGAGGAGGTAAAGAACCAAGTCCAGGAATTGTTAGACAAGGGTTTGGTCTGAGAGAGCTTGAGTCCATGCATAGTACCAACTGTGTTGAGTCCAAATAAATATGGAGGATGGATAATGTGTACAGACTCGAGAGCCATCAGCAAGATCACTATCAGGCATAGATTCATTTTTCCAAGAATAGATGATTTGATGGACTGTTTAAGTGGAGCAAATTTCTTTTCTAAGATAGTTTTGAAAAGTGGATATCACCAAATCAAAATGAGGGAAGGTGATGAGTGGAAGACAACCTTTAAGACAAATGAAGGTTTGCATGAGTGGCTTGATATGCCATTTGGCTTAACCAATGCCCCGAGTACTTTTATGAGGTTGATGAATGAAATACTAAAAGATTTCATTGGCAAGTTTGTGGTTGTGTATCTAGATGATATACTAACATTTAACAAGACTAAGGAGGAGCATTTGAGGCACCTGACATTAGTGATGAGGAGACTACAACATGAGAAGTTGTTGATAAATCTGAAGAAGTCCTCTTTTATGAAGACATAACTCATCTACTTGGGTTTTGTGATCTCTTCAAATGAACTGAAGATGGATCTGGAAAAGGTGAAAGCAATCAAAGAATGGCTATCACCCAGGAGCATGTTTGAGGTAAGAAGCTTCCATGGAGTAACGAGTTTCTATAGGAAGTTCATCAGATATTTCAGTGGAATTTGTGCACCAGTGATGGATACAGTGAAGAAAAGGCACAAGTATTTTAAATGGACAGAGGAGGCCGAGAAGAGCTTCAATATACTGAAGGAGAAAATAACAAAGCGACCAATTCAGGTCTTGCCAATTTTTGAGAAGACATTTCAGGTGAGATGTGATGCAAGTGGCATTGCAATTGGAGGAGTTTTGAGTCGGGACAATAGACCTGTTGCTTATTTCAGTGAGAAGTTGAAGAGACTAAGAGAAAATACTTCACCTATGACAAAGAGTTTTATGACATAATCCAAGCCCTGAAGAAGTGGAGGCATTACCTTGTCCCACAAGAATTTATCTTGTATAGCGATAACCAAGCTTTACAATTCATATCCAGACAGGAAAAATTGAATCAGAGGCATGCAAAGTGGATTTAGTTTATGCAGAATTTTACTTTTTTCATAAAACATATTGTTGGGAATGCTAACAAAGTTGTTGATGCATTGAGCAGGAGATGTTTGATTCTGCAGGAATTTCAGGTAAAGACCTTAGGGTTCGAACACCTTGAGGAAATGTACAATGATGATCTAGATTTCAAGGAAGCATACGAAGCATGTGTGAATCTTGTGCTGAGAGATAGAAGCCAGTGGACAAATTATATGATTCAAGAGGGATTGTTGTTCAATGGAAATCAATTGTGCATACCAAAATGCTCAATGAAGGATAACCTTTTGAAGGAAAAACATAGTAGAGGATTGGTTGGACATTTTAACCATGATAAGACATTTGAACAGTCGAGCAATTCATACTATTGGCCAGGTATGAGAACATATGTGATAAAATTAGTGAACAGATGTAGAATCTGCCAACATGCAAAAGGTAAAAGACAAAACACTGGATTGTATCAACCATTGCCCATATCGGAGAGGCCTTGGGATGCAATAAGCATGGATTTTGTGTTGGGACTGCCAAGAACAAAAAGAGGATGTGATTCCATATTTGTGGTGGTGGGTAGATTTTCAAAGATGGCACACTTTATCCCATGCCAGAAGACCAGTGATGCAACACATGTTGTGAATCTGTTCTTTAAGGAAGTTGTGAGACTTCACGGCCTACCCAGAAGCATTGTCTCGGACAGAGACACAAAATTTGTTGGTCATTTTTGGAGAACACTATGGAAGAAGTTAGGGACAGATTTGTCCTTCAGCTCAACTTATCACCCTCAGACAGATGGACAAACTAAGGTGGTAAACATAAGTTTTGGAAATTTATTGAGGAGTTTGGTCACTGAGCACCATAATCAGTGGGACCAGATTCTTCCACAAATTGAGTTTGCATACAACGACTCACCAAACAAGAGTACTGGGAGGAGCCCGTTCCAAATATTGTATGGAATGCAACCCAGGGGAGTATCTGAGTTGAGAGACTTGGAATAGAGTGAGATCAGGAGTGCTGGAGAAGAAGATTTTGTTGCAGAAATGCAGAAGCTCCATAGCCATATCAGAGGGCTGTTGCATAATTCTAGCCAAGAGTACAAACACAGAGCTGATCAACATCGCAGAGAACTTCAATTTCAAGTAGGAGATCAGGTTCTAGCACATCTCAGGAAGGAGAGGTTCCCTAGGGGGACATATAACAAGTTAAAAATGAAGAAGATAGGGCCATGTAAGATCTTAAGGAAGTTTGATGCAAACACCTACGAGATCGAGTTGCCAGATGGTGTGGGTATATCGCCTATATTCAACGTCTCAGAATTGTATCCTTACAGGAAGGATGACATAGGGGGATCAACAAATCAAGGGAAGATTCAGTGGGAGAAACAAATGCCTATAGCAAAAAAACCAGAGATGGAAATGATCGTTGATCATAGGATTGGTAAGAATACCAAGAGGAAGACCTATTTTGAATATCTGGTCAAGTGGAAGGGACACCCGATAGAAGATGCCAGTTGGGAGAGTGAAGCTGATATCCAGAAGCATGGAAAGTCGGTACAGGAGTCCATGAATTTTTGTCCAAGGGGAGTATGATGCAGGAGCATCGTCAGCAAGTACACGTGGCAAGACAACTCAACGCCCGAGGACCAATTCAGAATCTCGAATGCTGCCCAGTACTACAATCTTTTGAAGCTGATAGAAAACAAAAGAGGAAAGATCACGTGCATGGAGACAAAATGAGCACGCGTGACTTGGGAGTTAACCCTAGTCTCGATGTAACCACAATTAGGTAGCAGTTAGTTTGTTTTTATTTTGTATAAAGAGAGGTTTTGTATGCCCTAAAGGAGGGTTACGAGCTCTGAGCAAGTAGGAATCTCAAAGAATTGATTGTTGTTTGAATTTACTGTAACCATTTTCTTGATTTTTGAATGAAGATAATAGAGGAAAATTGATCCAATGTATGGTGTGAATAATGTTTTCAATTTCTCTATTGTTTTCGTAATCTTTTCAAGAATGAATAAATCTTGCTACGAGTGTATGTAGCTTTGAAATGCTTTCATAAGAATATAAATCACTTTTCTTGGTGAGTCGGTGCAAGGTGTGCACACAGTCCGTAAGGAGTGCATTGACAGGGTCTGTTTCAATTCGTAAAGCTCAGAAGAAATAACGTAATATTTCCTTTTCAAGAAGTGCAAAGTGACTGCTGCAAGGAGTGCACAGTCATCCGCAAGAATCTAGATCTTGCATATGAATCTGATGCAAGGATTGCACAGATTCAGAATTCGACTAAGTGTCGAAGCGACTCTGTAAAGAAGTTGAAGGATAAGAACAGAGGAATGCCAAGAAGGTGGGAAATAATTATTTTCAAGAATATTTAAATCTGAGTTTGACAAAATTTCTAGAAAAGCAAGAAGGGCTTGGGAGATCAAAATCTTTGAGGAGATCAATCTCAGAAGGGATAACACTTTACAAGAACTGTGGACGAGATCTAATAAACAGACTCGTAGGAAAGACAAAGGTCAAAGCCTTTGAATCTTTCAAAAATATTCTAAGTCTGAAGAAAGCGTAAGTTTAGGGAGAGAGATCTGGACCGTCCGATCAACGTCCAGAGAATGAGGAGCAAGCACAGAGGAGGAAATATCTCAACCGTTCGATCCGAGCGCCTAAAGATTGTAGCCATTCGATCAAGTTAAATTGCACTGACGTTAAAGATTTGAAATTTTACAGGAGAATCAGACTTACGAAGTTCCAAAATCATTGGAACCATCCATCCAGACAAGACATGTGGCGAGAGATCAACATTTCGTTGACTCGGGGCTCGGAGAAGTCAAAGGTTGAGTGACAAGAACCTGCGAGTCACGAAATCACAATTTGATCTTGGTCGTTGATTGAAGGAGGGAGCTGAATCGTATATCTGGTTTCATCGAGAGTTCACAACTCGGGAATTCAGAGGTAAGAGTTTTGGGAATTCACGAACTCCGAAATTGCGATTTTATCTGAGCCGTCGGGTTGATGAAGGATTTGGACCGTTGAATCCTTTCAAAGAAAAGGAGATATCGGGAGAAGGGAGGTGAGTGATATTCCAACTTCGCGAAACACGAAAAAGAGATCAAGACCGTTGGATCACAGGGATTGTGGACCGTTGATCTGGCGATCGAAACTCGCAAGTTCGAGTTTCGGAAGAACTCGCAAGTGGACAAAATGCCTTTTGAGTTAGGCGAATGGTCATAGTGAAAGGTCACATTCGTGAAGGAGAACAGAGGGATAGCATGCACTAGGCTCCCGTCGGAATTTCGGAAGTCGAGAGAGTCGAGGTGACTCATATACAAAGACCTGATATGCGAAATCGTGACACATCTTTCGAATAGGCAATTGGTCATAGCCTTGGTCACATAAAGAGAGGGCTTAACCAGGAGAGCTAGCGCCTAAATACGTTGAGGCTTTAAAAGCATTAAGGAGAAGCTCGCGGGTTCCATATAACCTGCACCTTAAGGGAAAGAGGGCCTATTTAGTTGATTGAAGGTCCTTGAGGGACTGAAGAGTCAATCAGACTCAGTTTCTTGATCGATCCTAGATTGGGAGGTCGTGCAGCCCTTAGGAAAGAAGGGGGGTCTGCATCAATATAGCTCTATCAATAGTTTTAATATGTACAATTCACAATTTTTTTACACTATTTTGGCCTAGAAATTGGCAACTTTTTAGTCCTATGTAATCATTCTATTATTGGTTCTAGAGTATCTAAAAGAGAGACATGGATTTCACCAGGATATATGCTTTCTCCTAAATCTCACAATTATTATTGTACTTATCTCCATATTGAGAATAATTCTATTATCACTCCAAGCTATCATAGATGCAAACTTTGTCATAGCTTTCATGTTGATCTTGTGCAATTCAACATTTTTCTCACCAAGTATGAAAACTAAACACCACATACCTCATGAGTAGCATATATGTAAGATATATAACAAGGAGTGTGAATAAGAAGAATACTTCATTTTCTTGTATTCAACATATTATAAGATATGTGGTAGATTTTATTACTTATTAAGAGATCATCACACTTTGAGATCATGGATTCATTATGAAGACTAGAGGTTCACTTTTCATTAGAGAGATTAATTGGTCTCAAAGAAAGGTGTTACATACCCTCATATATATTCAAGACATATTGCCTTAATATCTCATCATTCTAGCCGATTGGAAGGGACATGTGGATAATATTAATTTTTAAAAGAGCACTCAATTTCAGTTTAGTTCTAAAATATAGAATCAAGTTGCACTTAGACTACAAGTTCATTATGGTGTATTACCTCAATTTTTTTAACCTAAAACTATTATTTCCATATTTTTTCATAGGCTTATAAACAAGTTAAATCATATTTCTTCTTATCTCTCCTCTCCCAATCTTTCTCCAACTCCTTTTCAATAGAGGTCTTGATACACTTACTTCCCTCTTTTTGAAATCAATTTAAGCACTCTCTATCTTTCTTTTTAATGTCTTTTTTCTTGAATCCCACTAATTGACTTTTGTCACCAATGAACTTTTTTTAGAAGAAAAAATCTTGTTTATTTATAATACACTCCCCTATTTGAGGGAACTAAGTACAACTAGAAGCGAAAGGGAAATACTTCCAAAATTAGGGAAATTTCCAATTGCATGCATTAATGTTATCATTAAAAAATGATCATAATATTCAAAGATACCAAATTGCATATTTTCCTCATAACAGTGGAATAAAAACTAGATATGTAAATGAGAATGTCAATATAACATATGTTTGATTCTTTTATAGCAACATATAAGTTATGATATACCATGATCTTTAGGTCAATGGGGAAACACAAGCAAGTGGCGATTCCTAATAACATAGTGGTTGATTGGTTACAATGTGAGTATTTTATTTCTATACCTTCTCTGCTCCCTCTGTGCAAAAGAATTAATAAAATAAATTCTCATTGGAAGTACTCCATAATATCCATTTTACACGTCTTTCTAAAAAATGCTCATTACTAAGTTGAACACACCTAACATTTATGCATCCTAGAATTGTTTCTATGACATCAATATAGTAGTGCCTCCTACAAACATATTGGTTGATTGGTTGTGTAGTGTGAGTATGCTTGCTTCTTAGCCTTCCCCCCTCCCTTTATGCAAAAAAATAAAAAATCTCTTACTAGCATTACTACATAGTACTAGTACATTTACATGTCTTTCTAAAAATTTCTATTACTAAGTCATATATGCTTGACATTCATGCATCATGAAATTGTTTCTATGGCGTAAATATCTCTATGTACATAAATTACTATGCCATATTGGTTGAGAGAAGTGGTCCACGACAAATTATAAGATCCAGTATACCATGATCATTATGCCCTTAGGGGCAACCACAAGGGCATGGTGCCTCCTACTAACATATTGGATGATTGGTTACGATGTGAGTATATTTGTTGCTCGACCTTCCCCCCTCTTTGTGCACAAAAAGTGAATTATAATATCTCACTAATCACTAATACATAGTATCTCTTTCACATGCCTTTCTAAAAAATCCCATTACTAAGTTGGATACATTGAACATCAGTGCATCTTGAAATTGTTTCTACAACATAAATATCTCTTAATATAAAAACTATTATCCCACATTGGTTGAGAGAAGTGGTCCATGGAAACATATAAGCTCCAATATACCATGGTCCTTATGCCAATGGGGGTAATCACAAAGGAGCAGTTCCTCTTACCAACATATTGGTTGATTGGTTGTAGTGTGAGTGTGCTTGCTCCTTGTTCTTCCCCCTTCCCTCTATGCAAAAAATAAAAATAAAAAAATATCTTACTACCAATACTTCACAATACCCCTTTCACATGCCTTTATAAAAATGTCCATTACAAAGTTGGATGCGCTAAAAATTTGTGCATCTTGGAATGGTTTCTACAACATAATATCTCTCTACACAAAAATTACCATCCCACATTGGTTGAGAGAAGTGGTCCATGACAACATATAAGCTCCAATATGCCATGATCCTTACGCCAATGGGGGAAACCACAAGGAAGTGGTGCCTCCTTATACTAACATATTGGTTTATAGGTTGTCATATGAATATGAGTATGCTTATTTCTCAACCTCCCCTCCATGTAAAAATTAAAAAAATCTCTCAATAGGCCATTTTAAAAATGCCCATTACTAAGTCAAATACCCCTAACATCTGTGCATCTTGGAATTGTTTATATGACATAAACATCTCTCTTTACAAATATTATTATCCAACATTGATGTACATAAATGGTCCATAAAAATATATAATTTCCAATAAACAATGATCCTCATGCCAATGGGGGAAACAATAATGGAGTGTGGCATCCTACTAATTACATATTGGTTGATTGGTTGTGTTGCATGTATGCTTATTGCTTACCCTTGTTGACTTCATCTATGCCCCCTTAAAAAATATCTCTCACTGGCACTATTCCATAGCACCCCTTTCTTATACCATTTTGAAAATAATCATTACTAAGTCAGATATTCATAACATATGTGCATATTGGAATTTTGTTTAGAGAAGTGGTCCATGACAAGATATAAGATCCAATATACCACGATCCTTATTACAATGGGAGAAACCAAATGGAGTGATGCCTCCATCCTATTAATATATTAGTTCATTGGTTGTGATGTGATTATGCTTGCTGCTCAGCCTCCCCCCTTTCCTCTATGCAAAAAACTAAAAAAATATCTCACTGATAGCATTCCACATTACTCCTTTAACATGTCTTTCTAAAAATTCCCATTATTAAATTGAATACAACTAACATTTGTGCATCTTGGAATTGTTTCCATGACATTAATATCTCTCTATACAAAAATTACTATCCCATATTGGTTGAGAGAAGTGATTCACAACAACATATAAATTCCAATATACCATGGTCCTAAGCCAATGGTGGAAACCATAAGAGAGTGATGCCTCCTAATAACATATTGGCTTATTTGTTGTAGTGTGAGTATGCTTGATGCTCAACCTTACCCCTTCCTACATGCAAATTCTTTAAAAAAATCTCTCATTAGCAATACTCTACGACACCCTTTTCACATGCCTTTATAAAAATGCCCATGGGCCATTACTAAGTTGAATATGGCTAACTTTTTTGTGTCTTGTAACTATGTCTATGACATAAGTATCTCTTTATATAAAAATTACTATCCCACATTGGTTGAGAGAAGTGGTACACGGAAAGATATAATCTCCAATACCCCTTTCACATGCCTTTTTAGAAATCCACATTACTAAGTTCGATACACCCAACATTTGCACATCTTGGAATTATTTTTACAACATAAATATCTCTCCATACAAAAAATGATATCCCACATTAGTTGAGATAACTAGTCCACAACAACACATAAGCTCAAATATACCATGATCTTTATGCTAATGGGGGCAACCACAAGGGAATAATGCCTCCTATTAACATATTGATTGATTGGTTATGATGTGATTATGATTGTTGTTTGGCCTCCCCCACTTCCTTTATGCAAAACAAAAAAAAAAATCTCATTGGCAGTACTCCATAGTATCACTTACACACGCCTTTCTAAAAATGTCCATTACTAAGTCAAATATGCCTAAAATATGTGGCATATGTGCATCTTGGAATTGTTTCTACAACATAAACATCTCTATGTACAACATATAAGCTACAATATACCATGATCCTTATGTCAATGAGGGAAACCACAATGACATGGTGCTTCCTACTAACATATAGGTTAATTTGTTAAAGTGTGAGTGTGTTTGCTACTCAACCTTCCCCCCTCTATCTATGAAAGAAAATAAATAACTAAATCTCTCACTAGTAGTACAACAAAGTACCCCATCCACATGTATTTTTGAAAATTCCCATTACTAAGTTAGATACACCTAACATCCACGTGTCTTGGAATTGTTTCTACAACATAAATATATCTCTATACAAAAATTACTATCTCACATTGGTTGAGAGAAGTGGTCCAAAAGAACATATAAGCTCCAATATACCATGACCCTTATACCAATGGGGACAACCACAATGGAGTTATGCCTCCTACTAACAAATTAGTTAATTGGTTGTGGTGTGATTGTGCTTGTTTCTCAACCTTCCCCCTCCATATATGAAAAAACTAAAAAACAAAAAACTCTTGTTGGTAGTACTTCGTAGTGTAAGCTCCAATATACCACGATCCTTATGCCAATGCATGCACATCTTTAAATTGTTTCTATGACATAAATATATCTCTCTATGGCAATGATTGAGATACTTCTAACTTTCTTGTTTCATGTAATGATCGTACATCCACAATATTTTGTTTTCCAAGGAAAACGTTGTAGGCTCACCCTCTTCCTAAGAATATGTGGATTGAAGGTGATTCAATCACCAACCAAAATAATAGCTAGTGACCCCAAGGGACTTGACTAGATATAAACTTGTGACCTATAACCTCCCTTGTCAAGAACATGCATTGAGCAAATGGTTCAACCAATTAAACTAACTTTTGAAACTTATACATCCCAATATATTCCTTACTAGATGATTGAATTGAGAAGGTCACCTTCATAATGAATTCATACTACATAGTAATGAATCACCAAACCTCAATAATCATTAGGGTGGAGCACCTCAATAATGAACAACGTCCCTCAAGTCTAAAGTATTTACCAAATTTTCTTTCCAATTATCTTTTTTATCTTTTTTAATGGAGGAATGATTTTCGAGTAAGCAAAATTTGCCTCATTTTCCAATGAATATATTATTTAACTTATACTTCCTAATATATTTAAATCCACGCAACTAAATAAAACCATGTTGTGCCTTATTTAAGAAAAATAGCTAAACTTAATCATAAAAATGGTTGATTGTGTTTATTTATATAAACTATTACAAGTTGAAAATTACATTCGTAAATGATTTTCTTATGCCCAGGTTTTAAGGACTTGATGATGCCCATTACAGCTTCCATTTCAACTTGGTTGTTTGCCTTTTTCCCCCTAAATATTTATATAAAATTATAATAATGTTTCTTTTCCAATCCCTAAACATGAAACCTTGCCCAAAAGTAAATCACTTTCAAAGGCAACATCAAAATTGAATTTTATCCATCGTAAAAGCGTTTTACAAATACAAGTGTTCTTCTTTACTATAAATTTAATTATTTGATATGAATATAAACATCAAGATGAGGTTAGGGAAATTTTCTAATAATCAAGCCCAATCATATACTCTATTTTAAGGTTTAAGAATAACAATTGATCGTCAAATATGAATATGAGAATTGATAATAGTTGGAAACACAAGTGCAATAATTAATAAAATGTCTTTGAAATTGCTTCCAGTTGATTATTCTCTAGCATCTATTCTAGTCTAAGCTTTCAACTAAAAGTTTTTAATGAGGTTGAGAAGTTTCCAAAAATATCATTCTTTCATGTTTTAAGGCAGAATAATTGGCAAGCATACCTATATGCAAATGAGGCCTCGATATTCAAAGAGTGGGTTCTTAGGATTAATAGGGTTATAGGACATCAAATCATACCTCAACTTTGTTATAATGAATCCAAAGGAGAGAGGAATCACATCCAATCACAATGTGTCTCTTCATCATGTGCTTGGGATAATACACATGGTTTGTAGACAATAGGACTCTTGAACCACCTCTTCGCATGCTTCACATTCAATTTACTCCATCCTTTGAAACTTGGTCTAAGTTATTTCACGATGAAGGTGGGATAATGAATACATTGCTCAGTATGAGCATTGCAGGCTAGAGTAAGGTTACCCTCCTTAGCAGTGGACCTGTAAGAAACTCAATTTGGTTGTGGTTTATTTCATGGTTTTTTTTTTTCGACAGTTAAGCATAACAGGGACAACGTAGTGAATCTCCAAGTTCTTAAATTTCAGGATAAGAGACTAGGTTTTTTGCTCTGGCTCCCATTTGTTTTTCCAAGTCCATTCTCTCAGTTTCCTTTGAATTCATTTTCTGTGTTGTGGCTAATTTGTGGGAAAAATCTTGGGGAATTTCCCCCTTTTGTTTTCTAGAATATTTCCTTTGGGGTTCAGGCTCTTGCATCAGGAATTTTTAAGTGCACCTATGGTTGGATGCATCTTAGGAATTTCCTAGGGTTTCCTTTTGTTTGGGGACTCTGTGTGACCCTTCTTGTGCCATTGGCTTACAAGGCCTATCCTACAATTGGACTCCAACACTTTCCAAATTAGATAGCATCGTAATACTACCAACACAAAATTCATGGATTACAAGCAAGTGCAAGAGAGTCGTTGAGCTCTTAGGCAACATGCAGAGCCTATACAATGCAACTAGACTTTGATTTTTTCAGTAACAACAAAGGTTTATCAGAACAAACACCACTGCAATGCAAAGAATGCCACAATCATGGACGTTATAGCTCGACAAAACCAACAAATCGACACATTTGAAACAAGGTGTCATTCTCTTAAGAATCTGGTACTAAATTTAAGCTAAAGCTCACAATTGGAGGTCTCCATCCTTATATCCACCAACTCTATACATCTCGACTTCAAGGAGGATAATACAGTGCACTAGATGCTCAAAGATATGGACATTGGGAAACAAGGATCACGTCCAATCAACCTGGGGTTAGAAGAGGAAAATAATCATCATATTTTATGATCATAACTCATGTGATATAAATCAATCAAGATTCTAGGAATCTTTTATAGAACATATGCATACAAAAATTACTAGGTTGTAAATTTTGTTTTTTTGGTGTTTCTCACACATAAATAAAGGGCGTTGTCTAGCTATTCTACGAAATGGTTTTTTTCGTCGGAATCCGACGATATAAATTTACACGAATCACTATTTTTTGTTGTTCAAAATCCATTTCTAAATGTAGAAATGGATTCAGCATGTTGAAAAACCCTTGGGGCACTCGAATTATACATAAATAATCACTCAAATCTACAAATCTAACAATTTCTCGTCGGATTTCAGGCAAATATCCTCGAAAAAAATCGCCATTTCATAGAACATAGAATGTTTAGTCTACAACTAAATAAAGAGTTGACCACTCTAGAAATCCAAATGTAAATAGTTATATCTATGTTGTTACTAGGTTGTAAATTTTGTTTTTTTAGTGTTTCTCACACATAAATAAAGAGTTGGCCACTCTAGAAATCCAAATGTAAATAGTTGTATCTCTGTTGTTTAGCTTAAGTAGTGACTTTTCTAATATAATTTCCCAATTTCTTAGATTCCCCAAATGCCTAACCCTTAGAAGCTTGATTACATCTTATGTTGATAATTGGTCAAAAGATAATAATCTGTTTGTGGAAAGTAGAATTAGTAACATTACATGGCAAGGTTGATCCTAACCACTTTCGACATATATGGTAATAATATTTATATATTTTAATGGGTGATGTGTGTGGTTTAATCCTTAACTTAGAGGAACGCTTATCAATGTTGGTTGATATCTCATCCATCCAATAAAAGAGGGGGCCGTTGCTTTAGGATCAATGATTTTGTCAAAAGTGGTTCAATGAAGGAATGCTACCTTTGACTCTATGTGGCACGCCATGGGGGCTTCAATTCTTTATACTGTCGCATCGTTTAACTATAATGTCCATATTTATTGGGTAGTTTAAGAGGATTTTCACTTGATGGTCCAACTATATCATATGTCTTTTCGCATGTACTTTTATTATTATTATTTATTTTTGCGCAAGTAACGAATAAGTTATTAGTAAGTTGGGGCGGCCCGTAAGTTAGAGGAGCGGCTATAAATCTAATTAAAATATTAAAATAAAGTTGTGAATAAAATATAAAATGATTATTTTAAATAATAAATCTAGATTTTTTATTATAAAATTAAATATATATATTTTAATTTTTTTATTATAAATGATCAATATTTTATAGATTTGACATCTATCTGTAAAGGTGTACATTGGGTTCTGAGTTAGTGGTAAGACAAATCGTTTGTTACGAAGATGGTTTAAATTTTGACGACCAAACTTTAGTACAAATTGTTTTTTTTAATAATTGGGTCTCACTCTTAACAGCTTTCATTGTTCATGCGTGAAGAGAAAAAGCCTTTTGCAAGTTAAAAATAATGGTTCGTGTTAAAAAATTATAGTCAAATAAAAATAATTATTCATGTTAAAAATTATAATAAAAATAATATCAAAAATTGTTATTAGGTTTATATTATATATTTTCTATTAATTCTCTTACCTTTATATTTTTTTGTTTGTTAATTTGTCTTGAGGGACCTGCGATTAACATTGACGAAACTAGCGACTTCGGGGGCATAAAGTAGATCCAAAATCACACGGGGATCCGGCCTTAACATGGTTGGATTTTTGTCCCCTTGAGGGTTTGTTGGTGACTTTAACATCCGCAGTGGCAACAACTTACACTCAGATCACCGGTATACACCTCGGGGACTCTTTACCTTTATATTTAAGAATATTATATATTTTAAATTTTTAAAATTATTTTTCATATATTTTATGATAATGATGTAAAGCATCTGACTTTGCTTAGTGAAATTTATTACAATGAAGTGAGTACCCCTAATTCCACTTGCAATAAATAGTGGGCATACCTAATTACAAAGTACAAACATATTTATGTGAGGTTTCAACTTTGGTACGATAATAACACTACTCTTATTTTAAAAATAAAAAATAATTTGCACTTTTAATCTCTCTAACTTTTTTAATATAAACAATTAATCTTTATATGTGTGGGGATGGTTGTTACAAGGTAAATAATACAAATGGAAATATTGAAGAATATTCTTCTTTGTGGTCATGTTATATTGGCTAAATATATATGTTATACATGTTTTACTGAGTTAAGGGTGGTGGATAAATGTTTTTCATAGTGTAATTTGAATTGTACATATTCTACTATATATTTAAGTCGTACTCATAAATATATGGTACTCATTTAATAATGTCAACTTAAAACATGTTACTTGTATATGGTACTCATTTAATAATGTCAACTTAAAACATGTTACTTGTTTATACAACTCTACTAGTGTTATTCCAAATCCACATGGTTGTTGTACCTCTTCTAATAATGATGATCATACCACTACTTAAATCTCCTTGTTAATCCAAACCCATATAAACAACAATTATTCCTATTTAATTATAATTAAATAGAATATTTCTATTTAAAAAATACATGATGTACCTTAAGTTTAAAACTCATTAATTGTTCCTAACATTTAAAAACCATGTTATCAATCTAGATGTAATGTATACCACACCATTTCATTGTTTGAAATATTTGGAGAAATTGTCCAAAGTCAAAAGTATTTTACATGAAATAAGATAATTGTGTAGCCGATTTTTCATAAATTCAATGGAAATTTGGTCTCAATTTTGAAAGCAAAAATCTAAACATATTGAAATGATTTTTTTTTTCTTATCAATTATAATAATGGAAAAGTAATCTAACATTTTTGCTCTAGTAAGAATCATTTTAAATTAATGGATTATATATATTAAATGTTAACATTGCATTACACTAGGGGTATTAGAGGACAATAAATCTAAGAATACATTAAAAACAATCATTTTATCCATCCAAAATCATAACTTCAATAAGAATTATCTAACCAAACTTTAATGATGAAAAATTAAAAAAATCAAAATTATAAAACATTTAAACTTAGTTATTTTAAGAATTATAAATTTAATTAAAAAAAATTATAATATTTAAATTTCTAAATAAAAATAAAAAACCAAAAATTAATTTGTAATCTCAAAATTTTTAAAATAAATAAATTTCTATGGCCAAAATATAGATTTTTTATTATTAAACATTGTCAAGCTATCAAATAAAGAGAATGATTTGTATATCCCTCAAAGAAATTGCAAACCATTTTATGATTTTAAATCTTTAGAAAAATTACATAAAAGTGAAAGTATTTTACACAAAGCCAAAGAAATATTAAAAAACATTTATTTTTAGTGTCCTTGTTTTTAAACTTTCATACTATTGTCTCCATGGACAAAGGTGAGGTGTTATACGATATCGGTGGAGAAGATTCATGCGTGTTTTCATATATTGAATATTAATTAAATAAAACTGCTTTTTTAAAAATATCTTTATTAGTGCTTCAAGGGAGAAAAAAGATTTCATTGTATATTCAAAGATAAAACGAAAGATAAGTACACATTTTAATATTTATTAAAAACAATATTATGACTTTAAAAGAATTAAAGTTTTTTTTTTTTTTTTAGATTTTTGATGCTTTGTTTAATAAATTTGAATTTAAATGAATTTATAATAATTTAAAATTGTATTAAAATGTTTAAATTTATATTTATAAAAAAAATATTTTTAATAATAATAATTAATTTTAAATTTCTGTTTATTTTTGTTAAAATTTCAATTTTATGAAAATAAATAATATTTCTCCAATGTGTAAATTCATACATGTTTATTTTATGGTGTTAATGTTGAGTATGCACTTCATTATTGTAAAATTATTTTTGGCAATAACATTTAATTTTGTGAAATATTTATATAAGATTTGTATGGGCTCAATCTCATTTTTTTATATTTATGTAACATCATATGAGTTTGTATGGTTGACATGAGATGTTTGTGAATTGTGGATTACAAGTTTTACAAGTTATACTAAAAGGTTTGTTATTTTGGATTTTTGTAAAGGTTTAATATGTTTTGTCTATGAAATAACTTGTTGAGGTATGTAAATCGATTGGTGGTTCATGAATTGACATTGATGGTGTTATTGAGGTCAATAGAGACTTGTAGTGTTATTGGAATGATGTTGGGGTATAATCTAGACTTAATGAGGCTTTAGAAAGTTGTGGTGAAATTGGCCAATGAGTAGAATGTCTCAATTTTTCTACACAGGGAATTGGAGAGTTATTTGTGGCATGTTGAGAAGTGGCTTCTGTGTGTGAGACTTGGAACATGTGCTTAGTGGAAAAGGCACTAAGCCATGGTGCTAGACATGATTATTGTGTGCTTCTAAAGAAAAGTTATTACATATGTCTCATTAGTGTTAGAACATTTTTTGTTGTTGTTGTTGTGTGTAACACCCTAAACATGAGAGGCAATATCCGCTATATCACACCAATGTATGGTAACAATGGTAGTGATCTTGACATCTAAATCGAGTGTATTTTCCTTATGGGTGGAAAGTTGTAGGGAAATTTGGTTAATGAGGTGAGGCAAGATTGATAACTATGATAAACCATAGTTTAGGCAAAGTCGATGATGGTAAATGTAATGGTGGTAGAGATGATGTTACAAAAAATGAGCAAGGCCAAAGAACATGTAGAGAGAATTGTAACTCAAAGGGCATGTTGTTCTTGACCATGGAGGAGAGGAATCCCATGCACCTCTTCTTCAACGAAATCAGAGTCCTTACAATGAGATGGAAGACTATGTTCAAGCGAATATCATTATTCACCTATGTCATTATAAATACACTACGAGTAAAACCCAATGAAATTATCAATATAATTAAATATACTTTCCTTATAACGTGTGTATTCATAATTGATAATATTATAACTTAAGAATGTGAAGTATCAATAATTCTTATATGACATATAAGTGTTAAATGTTATAAGCTAGAAGTATGAAGTATCAACAATTCTTCTAATAAAACAAAATTATAACTGAATTTGAAGTATCAATAATTCTTATACTACGACATATAAGTGTTAAATGTTACGAGCTAGGAGTCTGAAATATCAATAGTTCTTCTCATAAAACAAAAATTATAACTTAGGAATGTGAAGTATCAATAATTCTTATATGGCATATAAGTGTTAGATATTATCAACTAGGGGTATGAAGTATCAACCATTCTTCTAATAAAACAAAAATAGTGCATATCAAGCACATAAAGTAAAGATAGAAATATTAGAATAAAGAAAGAGTGTGTGAACAAAAATAGTGCATATCAAGCACATAAAGTAAAGATAGAAATATTAGAATAAAGAAAGAGTGTGTGAATTGAGAAGTTACTTCTTGATTATTTATTCTTTCTAATTAGTTTTGCAGTTTTAAAAAAATATTTATTATTCTTCCTATTTCTTTGTTTATCATATAAATTTATATAAACTTGTGTATACTTATTTTATTTTATGTTGTTAATACCATTATTGTAAGGTGGCCATTATTGTTAATGTATACCTTGGAGATGGGCGAGTGTGGGTGAGGGCATGGGCACTTCCAGGGAGAGTGTGGTCGCGGGTGAGGGTGTGGGATTGGGCAAGTGTGGGTGAGAGCTTCCAGGGCGAGAAGACTTGCGGAACAGTGTGACACGGCTGATGCAAGACGAAGTGGGTCCGATGGTGGTGGCAGAGGGGTGTTTCCCTGAGGGCCTGCAGAGTGGCGGTGCTTTGCAAAAGGTGGAGTTTCGGAGCCTGTGATGGATATCCTGTTTCGGGGCCGAACTCTTCTCTGCATTTACCATAAGCTGTATCTACATCTTCCATTACTCCTGCTACGCGACAGTATTCTATGGAGTGTTTATGGAGGCTTTCGGGGTTTGTTGCAATGGGGGTTTTGTCCTCTTTTTTTTTTTTTGGTTTCTCTTGACCTCCTCCGCCTTGGCTAGAAGAGGTTTTGGACCAGAGATTTGAGGTCCACACCTGGAGCGTGTGATTTATTGTTTAACACTTTGATGTCCTTTGGGGGCATGCGGTGTTGGATAATCACTTTGAGGTCCTTTGGGGGCGTGCGACATCTGGTTCAGTTTCTTTTCTGCGTTTTGTTCTGGGGTTTTTACCTCAGTTTTGTTTCTCATTTTACAGCTTGCATGTTGGTATTGTAGTAGTATTTTTGAGCATGGTCTATGGACTAGTTCTGCTATGATCATTTGTTATGATCTTAAATATGTAAAACAATTGTATTTTTAGTAATATAATTTGAGCAAATTTTCCATTGAAAAGAAAAAGGTAATTATTGGCCATGATATTTATTCATGTATTTTTATTTTTATTTATAATGATTATTTTGATATTTTTTAATAAATTTTAATATAATAATTAAAAGTTAAATATGTTTTAATGTAAGATAATGAAAAAATTGTAACATGAAAGTGTCAAACAATTAAATTTTTGAGGTAAAAGTTTTTCCCATAATATTTATATTAAAATAAAATTTAGAATAGTTTAATATAATGTTTAGTTTTGATGGATTTTAAGCATTTAGTTTAAAATACAATTTTAATGAACATTAAACTCTTTTCGAAGGTGGTAAAATATATTTTCATTTAATTGTCAACTAGTAATGATGATCAAAACCACATTACCTAAAATGACTTATGGGTGGTCTGTATGGGGATAGACTTTTACTCCTACTAGATACCTCTGCATTTTGGGCCATTAACATGTTTCCTTACATTCAAGAAAGACGAGTTGTTAGCCAATCAAAAGTAGTTTTAGGTCTTACTCCAGGAAAAAAAGGCGGTTTCAGCCTAGATAGTATCCACAAGAAAACCAATATCCCTTGTGGTCATCGTTGAGGCTACCTCTAGTGAGGTTATGTGATTTTTAGTAATATTTAGCCTTAGTGCAAAGTAGGTCTTGCACTCGCCCTACCCGGGTT
Source organism: Picea sitchensis (assembly GCA_010110895.2). NCBI lineage: Eukaryota > Viridiplantae > Streptophyta > Pinopsida > Pinales > Pinaceae > Picea > Picea sitchensis. The sequence goes on from SNQJ01S0032224.1 coordinate 89,054, forward strand.
CAAATCCACGATGAGACTCTCACTCATTGTGATGAGGCTAGAAGGGTAGGCACACCCCGTGAGTGGGATCCCGCATCGCTGGTGTGTGTCTTAGGACGTTTTGGCCCTTGCTAAGTCATATGTTTCTTGCCAAGCATTGGATTGCAAGTCATTGGCACTAGCCTAGAGTTTATAGTGGCAACTAGTTGAATTTGAACCTAGGCCTCACCCAGGTAATCTTGACCAATTACTTATTCTCCTAGATTTAAAATAAAATATAAAAATAACCTTAGTCACATACACGAAACCATATACTATTCCTTCTTGCAAAATGAACATTATACTCTCTTGTAAAATGATTTCTATATAATGCATTTTTGCATATAAAAAAGATCTTATATATATCTTTAAAATGAGACCAGACATATAATAGAGAGGGATACTTGTAATAAAATTATAATTAAATGATGTTGGATTAATTTTTATCGATAAAATAAAATAATTTAAAAGTCTACTTAGTTCGATCTTGGGGAGGATTCAAGACTAACTATCGATGATGATGATGATGGTTAACATCTATTGAGACCAAATTTGGTATATCAAACCTTAAAGAAAGGTAAGGAATTATTTGGTTTGCTTTAAATTTTTATTTATGTGCTCAAAAATATTTAAGAGAAGAATTCCTAAATCACCATAGTTTTGATGAATTTAAAGATTATAAAGGTCATTATTATAAAAAATATTTTGAAATTGTGATTTAATGCGGGTGTATGTAGGATATTCTACGAGAAAGTGCTTTTCTTCTTCAACCCTCTTAGTGTCACAAAGATGAAAAATTATTTCGACCCACAACGTTTTAGGAATTGTTCGACGCCCTATTTCACTATGGAACTCGTGAGAGTTTGTTCTTACCTTAGCAATGTTGATTTTCTTCTTTATGCTAGTCAAAATAGAGAGATACTTTTAATCTTCTAGATTAACATTTATTGCCTCCTTATAATATCTTAATTTTCTTTTATCCTCTAATTCTTTAACGCACTACAAGTTCTCCTTAAATTTAGATGTAATAATCACCTCCTTATGGTTGAGGAGTGTCAAAGGAGAAGGGAGAGAAGATCATCTTAGTCAAGTTAAATTAAAAAGTAAACAAAGATCATTTTTCATTGAAATTCTTCCCCAAAATTCAGTAGGAATTTTTTGGAAAGTTATAGTTTTATCTAATTAATAGGAATTTTGATCATAAACTTTATCTATACCATTTTAAAAAATCCATATTTTCAAAATAAAATAAAATAAAATAAACAATTCAAAACAAAATTTATTTTGAAAAAAATTAAATTTATCCACTTTTTAACTTAATCCAGAGTAATAAAATTTCCAACTTTAAAACTTATAATCTTCAAAATTTAAAATTCAAAAAAAACACTTTCCCTCATATAACAAGAAGGATTCCATCATTATAATATTGCAACTTGATCTCTTTGTTTATACTTATGCCAAAGGCCATACTTATATCTCTATGTTATATGAATTTATTTTATTTAACTCAAACGATTATGAATAATAATTGTATATTTTTGGTAATTAAATAATTTATTTTTTGACTTTGACAATAGTATATATATATATATTTTTTAATTTTAAATATTTAATTTTTTTAATTTTAAAATATTAATATAGGAAGATCATATAAATAATTATATAAAATATTAAAAAAATATTAATATTAATGCAAAGTTTTGTGTATACNATAACAAGAAGGATTCCATCATTATAATATTGCAACTTGATCTCTTTGTTTATACTTATGCCAAAGGCCATACTTATATCTCTATGTTATATGAATTTATTTTATTTAACTCAAACGATTATGAATAATAATTGTATATTTTTCGTAATTAAATAATTTATTTTTTGACTTTGACAATAGTATATTTTATTTTTTTTTAATTTTAAATATTTAATTTTTTTAATTTTAAAATATTAATATAGGAAGATCATATA
>SNQJ01S0032224.1:91167-110588 GCA_010110895.2 Picea sitchensis
CTATGCTAATATTTTATTTATAGTCTCTCTTCTTTTATTAACTTATATGGAGGTGGAGTAATATCCAAAATCTTGTTTTAATTAAAAAAAACGTTTATATCACGACGCAACATGAAGTGTCTTTATTCGAAAGGACATTAACCATGAGCCGCCTCGTTTTAAAAGAAGAGACAATGGAGGGTAATTTCTCAAAAAGCATTGACAAGAAGTTAAACATTTAATGTTAAGTATAAATTCTAAGAAAGGACATCTACATGCAAAAATTGCGACACTATCAATTAACTAAAGTTCCAAAGTACTAGTAATGCTAAAGGCAAATCAAATAACTTGTATTCTCAAGTTGAATATAACGTTTTATAATATTTTTTAATCACAAAATTTCTTTTATTATATTAAAGTTAACCTAGAAAATATTAATAAAACAAAATGAATTAGAAATTAAGTCCCACCTTTACAATTTGATTTAGAAATTATATGATCTAAAGGTCCCACCTTTTGTAACTTATTACAAACATTTCCAAGAGAATATACTTAAAAGTCCAAATGAAAAAATCTCATTGGATGGTTATTTTTAATGAGTGTAATCGGGAAAAATGAATATGGGTCACATCCATGACTTTCGAGTAAGAAATGATTCAAAATATTTAGAATTTTAATATTTAAAAAAAATATATTGTTTATAAAAAGTTATAAAAATTCATTCTTTTAAAGTAATATTTTATAATTATAAATTATAAAATTACTATTTTTATATTTAAATCATTAATTATTGATTATCTATATAATACACATTCTAAATGGATTGAGTTATTAATATTGGTATATATTTTTTATTATAAAGAGAATATCATGCTCCCCCATTTCTATTCTTTTTTTTTATTTCTTTTGTTTAATTTTAGTTTAATTAGTTGGTTGATTGAGGGTTGTAGGAGATTAATAATCATTATTTTTTTTTTTTTTTTCTTCCTTAGAGCAATATGATTCAAAGGGTTTGAATCATGCCTTCTCGTTCCCCTTTCGATGAAGTCTTCTTGCACTGAGACCATTGGGAGGGAATTTTCCTTCCAACTCATGATCACATCAATAGTGTTATTGAACTTCAATGAAAATGGAACATGACAATTTGTCAGAGTAGCATGATTAGTATTCGTTGAGGTCTTGATTAGATCCTTCCAATGGTGATCCATCTTCAAATAATTATGCCATGAGGGATTTTGATTCTTCCCTTTAGAAATCTATGAAATATTTTCCTTCAAACACATTAAGGTTGCAACATGTCCATGATAAAAATAGAGTCTACTTAAAAACAAAAATAAGAAACAAGATTTAGTAGATATTTTGTTAGAGGTGTCACATAAAGGTTTTTGGCAAAATTTACCTCGGTGCACTTATTTATAACATAGGTGCACTAATGCTCTTAATACAATGATCCACCATGATAAATGTGCACCAGAGGATATATGGCCCAAAAAAATACCTTTTCAATCACAATTTGCTAAATGACCCATAAAGCACCAATTAGAGATGTTTTCTTTCATAAAATTATATACAATGCACACATTATAAATAATGCTCCTCATATCTTAAAGTGCACTAATTCCAACATCCACCATTTGCATTTAATATTATACCGCTTGCCTATTATTGTATGATGCACTATGTTATTTTTAATAAAAAATTGTCACTTTCTCTAGTATGTGTTAATCCCTTTTCCTTGTAAAAGAAAAAAGGATCAACATTTGAATGATCATGGGAGAATCCAAGAATGCCCTCCCTCATTTTTAGAGAGGTGACACTCCTATTTTTGAGTTTTAGATTTTCTTTCTTAACTCAAAAATGTGTGAGTGTTAAACAACAAATCCTAGAATACTCTTCAACAATCAAAGATCTTCCTTAAGCACAATGCTACTTAAGAAGGACCATGCAATCTCAAATACTAAAAGAAAGAAAGTAAATATTGCAAGATAATATAACTAACAGAGTTGCCCACTTCAACTTTCTTTTTATGATGTAAGTACATAATCAACCATGAATTTATAATATGAAAGAAAAAGAAATAGATGGGTAGGCCATCCAAGAAATTTAAAGGATTGTTGCATTAATGATCAAACAAGAAAAAAGAGAGCCATCTACTCAAGATTTCATTGATTTTCCACTACTCAGAATTCATAAAAACTAAATGGTTGCTTAAGTAATTCTTCATGGAGCTAAATTAAAATAATATGTTCGAAATGTGACACGTTCAAGAAGATTTGAAATAAGAGGGCTAAGACATCCTCAACAAAAATTTAATGAAAAATACTTAAATGGAATGATTACATTTTCTCTCAAAGGAGTTGGGATGAGGCTTCCACATACCTGAAATAATATAGGAAATGTCTAGAAGAAAACAAAGAAGCAATTGATTTGTCCTAGGTTATCTTGTTGTAGAGTGTGCATGGAAAACCTAATGGCAAAGAACAATAGGGAAGGAAAAGTAGAAGGAAAAGTCGTAGTAGGAAAAATTACAAAATTGGGTYAGCCATAAGAATTGGGAAATGAACCCCTTGAATGTCCTTGAATGCCTTTTTTATAATTCTCTSTCCATCATCTTGTAATTGCTTCAGAAGTTAGAGTTTTTCCCCTTTTCAAATTTCTCACATGCTTCTCCCTTTATGAAATAATGTTTTGGTCACTAAATCAATGCTTTACTAAATGTCCCTTGGAAAATGTGTGCGTCAAAATTTGTGCCATATCTAAGGCCCACTTTAGACATTCTTAAACCATTTTTAATAAACCTTTTTACCAAAATAATTTGATGCCCACTGCGAGAAATAAGGATGACCGCATTTTAATTTTTTGGACATGAGAATTGACATTTGAACCATGGAAACCATTTCCAAGTTGTTCTTCACAACTTTAAATTCTCAACAATCTCTCATTTGCTAAATTTGAGTGCTTGTAGCTCAACTTRTAAGCTCAAAAAGTCAAGGCTCCAAATTAAGCTTTCAAAAAGTAGCCACATGATCCCAACTGTTCATTGAATTTTCAAAAAAATATTGCATTTTTCATATCTTTAAATCACACCTCAAATGTTCTTCATTTTCTAATCTTTCSAACAAGCTCTCGTTGGCTTAGTTTTGACATAAGGAGCTCAAGTTATGGTGTCCAGAAGATGAAGACTCAACCACAATTGATTTGTCCCTTTGTGCAATCTTAGTTGTTGATTTGTAATTTCATCCTCTTTATCCCACTTACACTTGGAGAGGGAAATCTGAACTCTTTATATAGAAAAGTGCTTTCATAATACATTTATTATAAATATAGAGAGAGATATGGACCCCTATGTAACTTGTCCTTAATATAAATTTTGGTCACCACATTTACCCATTTACCCATTTACCCAATCACCCTACCATGTCATTTCCCAATCACCATTAGCTAACATGTACTTTCCAACCAATCACTCTACCATGTCACTGCCCAGTTACCATTAGCCAACATGTACTTATCAGGTGTCTAGCCAAAATAGTTCCATGTCTTTGCGTTGGTTATATATTCCACATGTCAACCTGTGGTTTGGTCGGAGGGTGACTTGGAGAATAGTGACGAGGTGATGGATTTGGATCTAGAATTGGATATGGAACTATAATTCAATTTTCTATTGATTGATCAATAGGTTCAACCACAATTGGTTCCAAACTCGTTTGATCAATAGGACTTGGAACTCAATATTGACTGATATTTGGATTTGCTCAAATGGAACTTGAACTGGATAATCTACGCGTTCTCATGCTTCATACTTAGGATAATCCTAAAGTGTGCATAGGGGAGGTCATGGAGGTGGAGCCTCAAGAGATGTGGAGTTTGGATAAACATAAGCCATATGATATAGTTTACCATATAAACCTTGCAGAACTATATACCATGTGGAGCTACAAACATATAGAGGTTAAGCAAAGTGTAAATAAGGTAGTGGATAATATAAAGTGGATAAGGTTCACACCTCTACCTTGGATGGGAAAATTCATGTGGAGGTGGATAAGTTAGAATGGATAATGAAACAAGAATGTATTTGGGAGAACTTGGAGTGAACAAATGAAACATGTGGTTCATGTGGAAGTTAAGGTAGGTTGAAGGCTATAATGTGGAGCATGGAGAATGAATGAATGCAAAGGAAGGATAATGTGGAAGCTAGGGATATAATGTGGAGATTGAAGAATGAATGAATGTAGTTGAAGGATAAGGTGGGTGGAGTAAGGAAATTTAGGATAAAGGAAAATCATATTTTTCTTTTTAAGTTATTACTTATTTTCAATTTCTCTTGTTAAATTATTAACATTATTTTTATGGGTTTTTAGATGAAATCATCGATATCTTGAGAATATGATTTTTGCTTTTATTTCACAAAACGTTGGGCGTAGTTGATGTCGGGAATGTGTTGTATTATTTGTTAACCAGGCTCCCCTTGCTGGGGATTCGGGGGCAGAGCCCTTGAAATTTTTTTGGGCTATTTTTGGTCCGTTTTGACATGTTTTTTTTTTTTGGTTTTAGATCAATTTTTTTTTGGCCCATTGTAATCTAATCATTGTTAAAGGATTAGGGTTATAACCTAATTTGGGTTAATGGATTAAGTTTTTGGATGATGCAGAATATCTAAATATTGTATTATGTATAGTCAAGTTAATACAACAAAGAATATATAGTTGCGACTCTAAGTTTTGTTGGTTTTCCCAATTAAGGGTTTCCAGGGTAAATCTTTGTGTGCTATGTGTATTTCATTGATGTTCTTTCTCTTTTGATTAAGAATATGCATGCATTGTTTCAAAACAAAGTTTTAAAACTTACATTTGACATAAAGGGCTATCTAGTGATATAATGTAAACCCCCCTATTATTCTTTCTTAGTATCCCATCTTTTACTAATACAAAAACCTATCATCCTGATTGATCTTGTGTAAAAAAAAAGAACTGCAACATTTGAAACTAATTCTAAATTATTAAGGAAAATCCTTTATGAGTTTTTATGATCAACATGCGACGAATACCTGACAGTCTTCAAATTTCAAAAATTGGTTCCCAATTAGTAGATAGCTATGTTCAAGTATAGACCAAAATTACTTGGTTGATGGGTGACAAAGAAAACACATCAACAATGCACGTATGTATCATAAGTGGATTGGGGCACCTAAGAAGATGATGAATAATTAAGGGATTATAGCATCCACAATTTGCATTTAATATTGAATGTATGTTGGTGTGTCATTTGATGTGCATATTATTGTACAATGCATTGTGTAATTTTTAAAAACAATTGTTTCCTCATTACTGGCATATGTATCATAAGTGCACAAACTTATCTAAGATTGGGAAGCACAAATGCCTTAATTGAATAGGTGCACTATGGCTAGGGAAAAAGTAAAAATAGGCTACAATTTCATTTGCACATTCATTTTCCCATTCTTTAGTGCTAAGTCACTCCAAAGAACCAATGTTCCATCACCACTTTAGTACACATTTCTACTCTTCATCCTCTAATTTCTTTGACCATGGTGGAGTTCATTTTTTGAAATTCATCCTCATCTTAAAATCCTATACATTCTTTTTTCTTGATATTTGGTGCCATGGAACCTAAAGAACAACACTTGACCAGGTAATTTGTTTTTATTTTCTTTATTACATCATTTTAAAGATGTATTTTTCTTTTTTAGTGGTAAATTATTATTATTATTATTATTGTTATACTTTCTAATCTGCAAACCGCCATGGCTATTCCATTGGAGCAAGTCGTTACAACATATCTTATATTATTTTGAAAATATTTTCTTATCAGGTTATTTTTTTAGATCTCAAATTTATTATCACTAGATTATTGCTCAAATTAATGAAATAATTGAAATACGAAAAAATTAAGACTAAGAAAATGAACACACCATCCACACAAGATGTATCCTAGGAAACCCAATAAGGGAGAAAACCCAGCTAGAAGTTGAGGTCTATGTCCTGCTCTCTTTTCTTCAGTGATGAAATGCAAATACAAAAAAAGAGACACTCAATATGGAGTTGCCTTTGACATTTTGGCCTTAGTGGTTTCTACTGAATCATCTCCCCCCTATGTTATGCTATCAAATTCCACTCCTAAATGCTATGCTCAGCTATGGAACAAGTACAATGCTAAAGAATGGAACCCCTTTCTCTTCCTAGTGGCCCAATATTTAACATAGCCTAATAGTCATCTAGGGTTAGGGTTTTTGCATGTCTCAACCCTCAATTAATGTTAGGTTTTGGACCTTTTAGAATATTATTGAAAATCCACATATTACTAGCCACACATTTGTGAGTGATGGGGTTGACATGGAATCCACTCTATACCGTGGTGGTTAATAAGGTAGGTCAACTTGCGAGAGACATAATTTTCGCATACAAGCTCTGGTTAAGGTGATTTTTGCACTTTTTGAAAGGTATTGGTGTGTATAAAAACAACGAGGGGTAGGGAGCTACTCAAAGACCCCAAAAAATATCATTTGATGCCTCAAAATGGATTTGGAAGGTTCTTGACCCCAAATCTCTAAACTGGGACCTGCAATTCAATTCCTCCAATTTTTGCACCTTGAAAGTGCCAAGATAGATGATAAATTATATAATGATCCAATCCAGATCACACCTCCCCATTTTGGGAGGATTTTTGTCTCCAAAATATTTTACTAAGTGAGGTGAGGAAATTGTTCCTCTAGCTTCTCCCTGGAGTACCATTTTTCCTTGCCTGGAAGTTGTCAAAAGGTCATACTGCTTTGTCTGATTGTTCTGGAATTCTTCTTCAATGTTGTATCTTCTGCTAAATCTTCCTTAGCTTCTGGTGCTAATTTATCTATGGTAGGTAGGACTTAATCCTCAATTTCTCGATCCAAAATGGAAGGCTCATAGAGTTTCAGATTTTCCACATTCACTACTGAGTAAATGTCCATATTCACTACTAAGTAATTGTGCATGTATGGGGGTAGAGTAAGTCTATAGGCATTATCACCCACCTTCTCCAATAGTTCAAAAGGACCATACCACATGGCCTTGATATTATTACTAGGACCTATTAGTATTTCCTTGTTCATATGTAACCAAACTCTATCTACCGCTTTCAATGATTTCTCAGTTCTATGCTAATCATGTCCAGCCTCGTACCTTTCTCATGAATTGTTAAATGTCTCCTATAATTGAAAATGGATTTGCCTAATATTTTCAAAAAAATTCTCTGCTTTCAACACTTCTCCTATGATGTCTTCCCTCTCTTGCGAAACCTATCAAATAACATAAACAGATAGTCATGTCCCTTCCTGGTTGTTGGAAAACCACCCACAAAATACATGGAAATGCTTTTCCAAGGTCAAGTGGGTACATGTAAGGGATGGTATAAACTTTTCTTTCTATTATTGGGCTTGTTGGTACAACAAAGTATGTATCCTCTAATATACCGAGCTACATCTTCTTGCATTCTAGGCCGATACACATGCCTTTGTAATTTCACAACTGTCTTTCCAACACTAAAATTTCCTACAACCTTGGAGGTGTGAGCCTCTATAATAAGCTACAATCTTTCATTTTTAGGAACACAAAGCTTGTCTAGCATGTAGAGCAACCCATTTAGGAGATGATAGACAACCTTACCATCACCTTCTTTTATACGAATTTGGCCATGTTCCTCATATTCTAGGTATGCCTCTTAGTATGCATCATGGGCGAAATGATCCATGTGCATAAGATTTCCCAAAGTTGTACTATTAGATGTGGGTGGCCTTGAAATAATGTCTAACAACTTATTAGAGCTGTCGTTATTATGTTTTATGACAAGATGAAATTGCTCCAAAACCCCATCCACTTGTAATGTTTGGTTTGTTGAAGCTTACTTGGGGTCTGCAAATACTATAGTGGTTGTAAATTAGTGTGGATAATGGTTTCCTTGCTCATTAGATAGTGCTTCCACTTCTTAATAGCTTGCAACATGGCATATAGTTCCTCATCATATGTAGGGTAGTTTATCACTCCCCCATGAAACATATCAAAATGATAGTTTACTGGTTTACCTTCCTGCATCAAGACCAATCTCATAACATATTCACTTGCATTTGTCTCCACTTTGAAATTCTTCTACAAGTTAGGTAATGTGAGCAATAGTTATTTAATAATATTTCGTTTTAACTCATTGAAAGACTGATGCTTATTCTTTTCTCACTGGAGTGGCACAACTACCACTGAAAAGGATGCTATGAAATTTTGTAGGTACTGTGATGCTCTGAAAAATCTCCCCAATTTAGTGACATTAGTAGGAACTAGCCACTTGATGATGGACCCCATCTTTGCGGGATCTATCTTGAGTTCCTCTCCATCAATCACGTACCATGAATGTACCAATGAATATTGAGAAAAATCACATTTCTTGAGGTTAGCTAGTAGTTGATGATTTTTTAGAGTATCTAACACCTACATGAGATGTGAAATGTGTTTTCCTAGGTAGATCTATAAACCAATTTGTCATCCAAATACAACGTTACAAATGCCTAAATAGGGACACAATACATCACTCATAAACCACATAAATGTAGCTAGTGCATTACATAAACCAAAAGGCATGCCAAAAAATTCATACAAACCTTACCTTGTCTTGAAGGCGGTCTTCCATGAATCTTGTTATTTAATGAATACCTGGTGGTATCCTAATTTGAGATCCGACTTAGTGAAGTACTTGGCATGTTGCAATTGGCCTAAAAAATCATTGATGTTCCGTAGAGGGTATTAATTCTTGAGTGTGATCTTGTTCAAATATCTATAGTTGATACACATTCACCAAGTACCATCCTTATTGGGTACTATGATGATAGGGGACCCACAAGGTGGGGTGCTTGGTCGAATTACTCCCTGCTCCAACAACTACTACAATTTTTTCTTCACTTCATTTTATTCCAGCACAAATTGTCTATACAACCCAATATTGGTAATGGAGAGTTATGAAACAATTGTATCTTGTGCTCCACTTCCCTCTTAGGTGGAAACATTTTAGGCTCCTAGAACACTCCCCTATATTCCTACAACAAATCCTTCAACTATTGTTTCTTCTCTTTAGTATATCCCTCCAAGGATAAATTTATTCTTACTAATTCCTCTCCCAGTTGATTCTCTCTTAAGAAAATAAATACATACTTATTACTAGAAATAATCAACTTTTTGGATTGGTTGGCACTTACCAGTGATATCTTCAATGTATGCATTTCTGATGTAAGAATTCATATCCTTGATTAGGTGGTACTAGTTTTCTCTTCACATGAAGATTGCACCCAACATATAAATGTAAGGGATTCCAAACACTACACCACACATGTCTAGGGGTACTACATCTAACTCCACTTCATTAATAAAATTTGCACTTATGGAAAACCCGATCTTGCATTGTTTAATGAGTTTTATCTCTGCATCGTTATTCACCCATCCCAATGGATATGGTCTTGGATGATCATGAACCTCCAACCCAATCTTGTTGACCAGATAATTTGCAATGAGGTTGATCTATGAACTTGAATCAAATAGAGCATCTACCTCGGCCTTTTTGACCTAGATCTTAATGTGGAAGAGTTTAGTACTATCCTTCTTTTCCTTGTGATGAAGGATACTCAGATTCACCTCCTTCTACACTAAAGTGAAAACAATATTCTCATACACATATGAGATAATCTCTATCCGGTTTCTGAATCCACGCATAGTAGGTTCTTCTTCTTGGTACCCTTCTTACAGTTCTTTGGATTTATCTCTAGATGTAGCTTCCAACATTTATCTTCAATGTGACCATCGATATTGTAATGGTTTCAATGATTGATTGGATCCATACAATAATGTGCAGTGGCTGTAATATTCCAGATATAAAATAGTATGCAGAACATAAAGAATTAGCTAGAAATGATAGATAAACAATGATATAACCAGAAAAACACCACAATAATACCAGAATAATACCAAAATAACACGAGAAAGAGCACTTTGATTACTGAGAGCAATGTTCACTTTTCTCTTCGAGGGGGAAACCTCCAACAGAGCAGAGGTCTATTACAATAATATCCAAGAAAAAACTTCTCATACCCTCTACTCCTATTTATACAAAATATGGCTGTCCAAAAGAAAAATCTAGAGGAAGATCCTTCTAGAAGCAGAAGCTTCTATTAGGTATTCTTACATTTGAATTATTCTTCCTTATTGCTAGGCCTTATTAATATTGACCTTTATTACATGGAAATATATTATTCTACCTATGTGAGGGGTTAGGTCCCTAACATGTCCCCCCCCCTAAAAACAACCTTGTCCTCAAAGCTCGAGATGAGGAAATTGTTGTAGAATGGTAGTTGGTTCCCAAGTGGAATCTGCTGGAGTTGTATCTTTCCAGTGGAATAACACTTACTTTATGGTGCATTGACACAGACGACACTCACACTGGTCCAAAAATGCTTGTGGTTGTAGCCAAATGGAGTCTTCTTCTTCCAACTTAGGAAGGTTGGTTTGAGTTTGGCACTTAGTTCCAATCACCTTCTTTAAGCAGGAAACATGAAAAACAAGATGGAGCTTAGAATGTCTGGGCAAAGCTAACTGATAGGCCACCTGTTCCACACACTTGAGAACAATATAAGGACCATAAAATCTGGGTGCTAGTTTCTGACAATGGTCATCCTTGAGGAAAATTTTCTTATAAGGTTGCAGTCAAAGAAACACCTAATCTCCTTCTGCAAATTGACATTCAAAGCGACCTTGATCTACTTGTTGCTTCATGTGATTCTGGGCCATGACCAAATTATCTTTGAGGGTACGGAGAATAGCCTCTCGAACTGTAAGCGTGTGGTCAACTGCCTTAACCTTCGAGACACTTGGAAAGTATGAGATAAATGAAGGCGGATTTTGTCCATATACCGCTTCAAAAGTAGTCATGCGGGTAGCTATATGGTAAGAAGTGTTGTACCACCATTCAACTAGTGGTAACGATTGAGCCCACTGATTTTTCCTTTCCGATGCAAAACACCTCAAATATGTTTCTAAACACTTGTTGACAAATTCAGTTTGACCATCAGTATGGGGATGATAAGCTGTGCTTAGATGCAATTGGGTGCCTTGAAGTTTGAGCAATTTTTGCCAAAAATTGTTGGTGAAAGTTGGGTCACGATAAGAAACAATAGAATGAGGCATGCCATGAGTCTTGAAGACCTAATCCATGAAGAGTTGAGCCACAATGGAGGCTGTAAATGGGTGTTGAAGAGAACACAAATGAGGATACTTGGAAAGACGATCAACTACCACCATGATGACTGATTTATTTCACAATTTAGGTAAGCCTACAATAAAATCCATAGAGATATCCCTCTAAATAGTAGGTAGAATCGTAAGCGGTTGTAGTGTTCCAGGAGCTTTGAATGTTTCTCCCTTGTTGCATTGACAAACATCACATTCTGCCACAAAATTGTGAACGTCCTGTTTCATACCATCCTAGAAAAAAGAACGTTTGACCCGGTCATAGGTTTTGGTAAACTCTGAATGCCTAACCGTGGGTGTAGCATGAAGCTCAGAAAGTACAATGGATTTAAGTTTTTACTATTTACTTAAATACAAATGACCTTTATATCGAAGCTCATCATTGAGCCAAGATTACCCTAGGGAAACTGGAGAATTGGCATGCAATTTTTGTAGATGCAAACTTTTGGGACCGTGTAGCCATTCCTGGAAAACAACTTGGAGCCAATCTAGTACAATGAAGGAGAGAGAAAAAAGGGACCCTTCATCTTCATATTTTTTGGAAAGTGCATCAGCAACCACATTGTCTTTTCCTTTCTTGTAAATGATCTCATAATCATATCCAAAGAGCTTAGTCACCCATTTTTGTTGCTCTGGGGAGGAAAGGCGTTGTTACAAAAAATACTTGAGGCTTTGATGATCTGTCTTAATTTGGAAGTGTTTTCTCAATAGATAAGGGTGCAAAAGATCCACGACATGCATAATAGCCAACATTTCCTTTTCATAGATTGATTTGCCCAAATTTCTCTCTGACAGTTGTTTGCTAGTAAAGGCCAAAGGCTGACACTCTTGCAGAAGGACTCCTCCAATTCCTTTCCCAGAAGCATCACCTTCCAGGACAAAGGTCTTTGTGAAATCAGGAAGGGTCAGGAATGGAGTGGTGCACATGGCCATCTTCAAGGTTTAAAAAGCCTGAGCAATTGCTAGAGTCCAGGGGAAAGAATTATTTTTAAGGAGAGCAATGAGAGGTAGCACAATATTTCCATAATTCTTAACAAACTTGCGATAATAACCTGTTAAACCCATAAATCCACTCAATATTTTGAGAGTCTTTGGGTGTGGCCAATCTTGCATAGCTTCAATCTTTTTAGGATCCACCCTAACACTGACCTTGCCAACAAGATGACCCAAGTACTCGACTTTCGAGGCGCCAAAATCACATTTAGATTGTTTGAGGAAAATTTGGTGTTGAGAGAGTAGATGGAGAACTCGATCCACATGAATAAGATAGGTTGTCCAAGTTTTAATATAGATGAGGATATCATCAAATAAAACTAAGACAAAATGAAGGATAAAAGGACAGAAGACATGATTCACGAGGCTTTGGAAAGTGGAGGGAGCATTACACAAGCCAAAGGGCATGACCAAAAACTCATAGTGGCCCTCATGAGTTCTAAATGTAGTATTAGGAATGTCTGTCTCGTTCATATGTATTTGGTGGTAGCTAAAATGAAGATCAAGTTTAGTAAAGAATTGGGTGCCACTCAATTCATCCAAGAGGTCATCGATGGAAGGAATGGGAAATTTGTCTTTAATGGTGAGTTTGTTGAGGGCATGAAAATCATGACACATGTGCCAAGGACATTTTTTCTTAAGGACCATGACCACATGAGAAGAGTAGGGGCTTGTACTAGGGTGGATAACACCTGAATTGAACAATTCTTGAACAATTTTTTCAATTTCATTTTTTTGGGAAAATGGATGACGATAGGGACGAATATTGGGAGGAAGGATTCCAGGGACAAGGGGAATGGAATGATCATGAACACCATGGGAAGGAGGGAGTCCCTAGGGAGTGGAAAAAACCACTTGATGTTTAGAGAGGATGGATTGGAGGTCCTGCCACACAAAGGGTGTCTCAGTGGCTTGAATGGCATGGAGTTGTGCAATAATGCTAGAATGACCTTTTTTGAGTATATTTTCCATGTGATGGGAACTGATGATCTTCCAGGAACCGACGATGATGCCTTGGAACTTATATTGTTGGCCCTCTTGGTTGAATTGCATGGTTAATTCCTTAAAATCCATGAGAATGGGAACCAAAGTCCTTAGCCATTATGCACCCAACACAATGTCACAACCGCCCATGTCGATAGAAAACATATGAGATTTCATGTGGTACTGACCAATTTGGAGATGTAAATTTTCACAATGCCCTCCACATTTCATGGAACCGCCATTGGAAATCATGATTTGAAATTATTGATGACACAAATATAACAATTAGTTTCTTGGTCAATGCAATGATGAATAAAATTATGGATGCTTCCACTATCAACAAGAATGTTGACCTTCCTATGCATAATGTAACCAATTAGCTTGAGGGTTTGGGGAGAAAAGAAGATAGTGAGAGCATTGAGGGAAATGACCGGTTCTTCTTCGGGAGGGTCTGAGGGAGGGGTCATGTCAATGGGTTCAGGTGACATGACCACAAGGGGAGCCTCAACATCGTCTTCTGAAACATCCTCTGAGATGGCCATAAAAATCTTTTGTTTCTTACACTTGTGCACAGGAAAATATTTGTCATCACATTTACAACAAAGGCCTTTGAGTTGGCGTTCAACCATTTTTTCCCTAGTGAATTTATTTATCTTTAGTGGAGTAGAAGGAGGAGTGGGAGTGATTGTTTTAGTGCGAGGAATAAAGGAGGGTTTTTGGTTTTGAGAAGAGACACCATGTTTTGCTTCCTTATCTCTTTTAGTAGCATCCACCCAACTCTGAGTTCGACCTATGAGGACATGGGCACACATCTAATCCTTTAGGCCACTGATAAAACATTCTAGGAAAAAGACATCAGACATGTCATCTATATGGAAAGCCAACCGCTCAAAAGAGGCTATAAAGTCTTCCATTGTGTCAGATTGTTTCAACTTTGTCAAACGACCTAAATGGTTGGTGTCAGTTTCAAAGTGTTCATAAAGCTCTGCCACAAAGTGTGTCCAAGCCACATACCCTTGGTGGGAATTTTTTCTCCATTGCCACCATTACCAACGTTCTTGATCTAGATGGAGAACACCATACTGGAGTTTGGCAAACTCATCTATAATTCCATACAAAGAGAAATAATGTTCCATTTGAGTTACCTAGCCAGTGGGATCCGAGCCATCAAATTTGGCCACATCCACACGTGGAAAGCGTAGGTCATGCTGAAAGTGATGGGGATGAAAATTCTGGGAATGAGAGGATGTTTCACTTTGATTTTCAAAGGTGGGTCAGATGAAGGAAGATCTACAGCGATATGCAGCTTGGCGCAGATGATCGTAGTAAAGGAGAGAAACTGGGTATTGAAGGATTCAAGATGGGTAGTGAGGTCTTGTTTRAGGTCCTCTATTTTGGTGTCGATGGAGGAATGCATGTTTTAATTGACGGTGGMAATATTGGCACTGAGATGTCTCACTTTTTGTTGGGTTTTCGTGAAATTCGAGTGCAAGGAATTGAAGCGAGCTTCCAAGTCTTGGCTACAGGTGTGGGCCATGATGAAGAGGGAACACAAAAAGGGGTGGGTGGGACTAAACAAAAAATGGGTTATGGGTGAAGTGTATCAAAATGATCAGGGTGACGAGTGGAATCCAATGGGGTAAATCTCAAATAAGGGTGTTGGAAGAAGGTTGGGTCCACAAGAAATTTTTTTTGCTGAAAAATGATAGGTATGACTGCGATAAGGGTGAAGAGAGGAATCCAATGGGATAGTTCTCAAATAATGGTGCCAACAAGATCCAATTTTTTTTTTTACTCCTACGGAGTTATACTCCGGTCTGAAGAATACTGCAGTGACAAAATTACCAAATGCTTAACATGAATAAATGTGTAGTAATTTCGCAACCCAAATGCAGGAGACACAGTTGTAGGGCAATAGATCTTGTCTGTTATGTTTTTGTTTCCGTCCCAAGGGTTAGGGTATTCAAGGGTTCTACAGAAAAGGGTTTTCCCTATGCTATAGCTCTCTGATATACGTGCGAGGTCCAACAGTAGTACTCGACCCCATAGCTCAGGGCACCAACTAAGGAGGCTAGACCGTGCCCTTAGTTGTACTACCCAACTACCCAGGAACTAGAGAGTATCTTCCTGAGTGTTGTTCTCAGTGGCACTATAGCAGTCAGGAAACCGATCGATTTATCTATGGAGGGCTTCAGGAGATCTAGGTCGATTCGTATACATGTGTTGTTTGATGCGCTACCACTTGAAGGGGTATGAACAGGGGTTACAAGGGTGGCCAACATATGTGCGCTTAAGTACCACTTGTATTTGCTACGTGAATGAATCCCTGACCACGGGTTTATGCATGTAACGACAGATCTCTGTAGCTTAAAGACATCGAAATACGTCTCTACTCTGAAAAAATAATTTAACCCAGAATTTTCTGCCGAGGAAGGTGCTCTGATACCACTTGTAATATTTCAGATATAAAACAATATGCAAAACATAAATAATTAGCTAGAAATGGTAGATAAACAATAATATAACCAGAACAACACCACAATAATGCCAGAATAATACCAAAATAACACTAGAAAGAGCACTTTGATTACTGAGAGCAGTGTTCACTTTCCTCTTCGAGGGGACAACCTCCAACATAGCAGAGCTCTATTACAATAATATCCAAGAAAAAAATTCTCATACCGTCTACTCTTATTTATACTAAATATGTCTATCCAAAAGAATAATCTAGAGGAAGATCCTTCTAGAAGCGGAAGCTTCTATTAGGTCTTCTTACATTTGACTTATTCTTCTTTATTGCTAGGCCTTATTAATATTGACCTTTATTACATGGAAATATATTACTCTACCTACGTGAGGGGTTAGGTCCCTAACAATGGCTACCATCTTCTTATATTTTCTTTTCCACTTCTTCTTCCTCTTCTTAGAAGATTCTTAGTGATATTTGTGTTTAGAGCCACTTGGATATCCTTTCTTATGGCCTATGTTCTCTAGGTACCATGCTTGCACATAAGCCTCATCGATGGTCCTAGGTTTGAAGATAATCACTTAATTTCACAAATGATTGTGTATACCCCCCAAATACTCGAGGAGTATGTCTGGGTTCTTAGGAGAGATACCCAACATGATCACCATCTTCTGAATTCAGTGGTGTACTCTTGCACACTCTGCCCTTGCCTTACCTGAAGTGATGCCAATGGATCCAATGATCCTCTACATACCCAATAGGGTAGAAANTATGTCTGGGTTCTTAGGAGAGATACCCAACATGATCACCATCTTCTGAATTCAGTGGTGTACTCTTGCACACTCTGCCCTTGCCTTACCTGAAGTGATGCCAATGGATCCAATGATCCTCTACATACCCAATAGGGTAGAAATAGGATTTGATGTGGGTTTTAAAATCCTCCCACTTAGTTACTATTGATCACCCTCTAGACTAAGTGTCTTTATGTGGATTTCCCACTAGGTTAGTGCATGACCCTCTAGTTTCAGTCAGGAAAATTAAATATTATGCTCTTCATCTATAGTATAAACATTGAAATACACTTATAACTCTTGCAACCAATGATTCAACTTGACAACATCAATATCACCTTGATATGGATTGTTATCCACTTTTTCTTCCATTTTAACAAAGCCCGTGAAGGAGTTCTGGTACTAGAACTTGGCTTCTCTTTCTCGAGCTCTTTTTTTGACTCCTTTTCTGGGTCTTCACTATCTCCCAGTTTGTCATCAATCCAAATTCTGAGTTAGAGCAACCAAGTTTCCCAAAATGTATGAAATTTATCGCTAGAGTCGCCATGAGGAGGTCCATCCACCATCTCTAGAGTTATGTAACTTCGTAAGGGTTGTTAAGAACATACTCATCCACCATCTCTAGGGTTATGTAACTTCCTTCTTAAGCCAATTCTCGGATTTCACAACTTTCCATAAATACTCTAAAGAAACTTGGCTCTGATACCAATATGATTTGTAAACTGTTGTGGATATTACACTAGAACATCTCATCACAATAGATCTTATAAATTATTCTAAAAATATTTTATTATTGGGAATGCTATAGATATATTCAACTTAGTATCCATCTTCTCTAAAAGTGTATTCCAAAAGGCACTGAGACATTTGGTATCCATATCTGAGAKGATGCTTCTTGGTATCCCAAAGTGCACCCAGACCATTTCAATGAACATATTTGTTGCTTCTTGTCCTTTGATGGTATTTTTACAAAGCATAAGAATGAACATCTTGTGAAACCTATCAACTATTACACAAACAAATAGTCATGTCCCTTCTTGGTTTTTGGAAAACCACCCACAAAATCCATGGAAATGCTTTTCCAAGGTCAAGTGGGTACAAATAAGGGATGTTATAAACCTTGCTTTCTATTACTGGTCTTGTTGGTACAACAAAGTATGCAACCTATAATATATCGAGCTACATCTTCTTGCATTCTAGGCCAATACACATGCCTTTGTAATTTGACAACTGTCTTTCGAACACCAAAACTTCCTACAACCTTGGAGGTGTGTGCCTCTCTAATAAGATACAATATTTCATATTTAGGAACACAGAGCTTGTCTATATTGTAGAGAAACCCATTTAGGAGATGATATTCAACCTTACCACCACCTTCTTCTATATTAATTTGGCTCTATCGCTGTTGAAACACCTCTTTAAAGTCCTCATATTCTATGTATGCCTCTTGTATGAATCATGGGTGAAAGGATCCATGTGCATAAGAGTTCCCAAAGTTGTGATGTTATATGTGGGTTGAGCATGTCTAATAACTTATTAATGCTACCATTCTTATGTTTGATGACTAGATGAAATTGCTCCAAAACCCCATCCACTTGTAATGTCTGGTTTGTTGAAGATTAGTTGGGGCCTACAAATTCCATAGTGTTTGCATATCAATGTGGATAATGGTTTCTTTTCATATTAGATAGTGCTTCCACTTATTAGAAACTTGAACCGGGGCATAGAGTTCCTAGTCATGTGTAAGGTAATCCAGGACTCCCCCATGAAACATATCAAAATGATAGTATACATGATTACCCCCATGCATCAAAACCACTCCCATAACGTATCCACTTACATCTATCTCCACTTTGAAATGATTCTACAAGTTAGAAAATGTGAGAAATAATGCTTTAATAATCTTTCATTTTAACTCATTGAAAGATTGATGCTGATTCTTTTCTCACTGGAGTGGCACAGATACCGCTAAAAAGGATGCTATGAAATTTTGTAGGTACTGAGATGCTCTGAAAAATATCCTAAATTCAGTGACATTAGTAGGAACTGACCACTTTATGATGTCCCCCATCTTCACGGGATCTATCTTGAGTTCCTCTCCACCAATCACGTACCCCGAATACACCAATCACTATTGAGAAAAATCAAATTTCTTAAGGTTAACTGGCAGTTGATTATTTTTTAGAGTATCTAACACCTACACGAGATGTGAAATGTGATTTCCTAGGTAGATTTATAAACCAATATGTCATCCAAATACACTCTTACAAATGAATCTAAATAGGGATGCAATACACCACTCATAAATCACATAAATGTATCTAGTGCATTACATAAAGCAAAAGGCATGATCAACCATTGATACAAACCTTACTTTGTCTTGAAGGTGGTCTTCCACGTATATTGTTCTTTAATGAATACCTGGTGGTATCCTGATTTGAGGTCTAACTTAGTGAAGCACTTGTCATATAAAAAATGGTCTAAAAAATCATTAATGTTGTGCAGAGAGTATTGATTCTTGAGTGTGATCTTGTTCAAATATCTATAGTTGATACACATTCGCCAAGTGTCATCCGTCTTGGGTAATTTGATGATAGGTGACCCACAAGGTGGGGTGCTTGGTCAAATTAATCTATGCTCCAGTAGCTACTACACATTTTTCTTCACTTTGTTTTCTTCTATAAAAAATTGTCTATACAACCCAATATTTGGTAATGGGGAGTTAGGGAACAATTGTCTCTTGTGCTCCACTTCTAATCTCCTACCAATCTCCTACAATGAATCTCTCTCCAAAGATGGTGCGCCCCTCTTGCTGGAATCCCTCAACTGGTGCGCCCTCTCTCTTTCTGCACATGAAACTGATGTAGAATCCTCCTGCAACTGAGTAGATATGGAACTAGAATGGTGTGGGAGAGTATTGCATCTCCGAGACCA
>SNQJ01S0032224.1:122157-137480 GCA_010110895.2 Picea sitchensis
TAGCCTCCTTCTGGTTGTAGCCAGAGAATTGGGGAGTTGGAGCTTCCCTCAAGTTGTATCCTGAGAAACTAGGGGGTTGGAGATTCCTTCCAGTTGCAGCTTTAAAACAAAGGAAGTTGGTGTTTCCAATGACTGTAATTCTTCAAGACATATAAGAAAAAACATTCCGTGGTTTTCTCCCGATTTGGGTTTCCATGTAAAACACTGGTGTACTGTGTATGTGTGTGATTGTTTATTTCTTACTGGTCACTATTGGATAATAATTCTACATTGATATAACATTTGATGAAAAATTATTATAATTACGCTATTACTGATTCACCCCCCCTCTCAGTAATACAACACAACCCTATATCAAATTCACCTTTGGTCTATGTTATATCTGCAGGAATTGAAAGTTTTTACTAAGCTCCTTTTTCAATGGATTTAAAGATGTAATTGCAAACAAATACCTTGCTCGTAGCAGAAGCATTGAAAAGGATTAAAACTAGAAATTAAAAGTGAGCCTGATCAAAATTATTTTCAGTCAGTCTGCTTGAGAAACCATTTAAATGTGGTTATCATGTGGTGCTAAGAACAGAGGATGGACGTATAACTGTGCAACTGGAGCCATTACAAAAATTACAAATTCATCTATGACTCTTTATTCATCCCATAAACTAAGACTGTCAGGGAGTAAAGAACATGAATTGATCAGGAAGGTTTAGTTCATGAATCTCCAACAAAAGACTTCTTATAAAAAGAAGCCAGAATTGTGATGCAAAAATATATTGAAAGCATATATGCTACGAGAGGTAATGAGACTGAAGCATATGCAAAGTTAATGGCTGTTGTTCCAACAATCTTGATTGGATTAAGAATTTCAAGGGAAAACTAATATCTACAATGCCAATTGTCGATTTTGGTACCAAGGATGGTGAGAAACAATTATTAATTTATGAGATGGTTTGATTCCCCTGGAAATCTATTAGAGGATTTGATGATGCCATTGGAGTACATAAGTCCTCCTACTCAAGAGTATTTTTTCCTTCCACATCATATATTCTACCTTATTCTCCCATTCAAAAAAGAGTACAAACACACATGATTGTTAACAATATGGATGCAATTTTTGCAGTGAGATAAATAAAAAGGAAAACACAAAGAAAATATCAAAGAAGAAAGAAAAAAATCAAATACATGCAATACTCTGTTTTTTTTCCAGTTTTAGTCCTTATCTTCAAGAGCCGCTTCTGAAACTATGGAGATGAATTATTTGAAACCAAAAGAGGTTTTTATTGGGAATGGGCCCCTTCAAAAAAACCTCTCTCGGTTTTTACACAAATATCATAGTTTAAGAGGTTCAAATATATCTTTGAGGCCTATGTTTAAGAGATTTCACAATAAATGATTTCCTATGTTAGTGACCAATTTTTGGCAAGGTTTCAAAGCAACTGGAGATGAAGTTTTGGAAGCCAAAAGAGGATTTTGTTGGGAATAGGGCCCTTCAAAAAAATCTATCATTTTTTTTACATAACTATCAGATTTGGGGGATACGAAGAAAGTTTTGGATCTTATTTTTTAGGAATTTGCCAGATTTATTTTCCTAAAAAATTCTCATGGACAACATTTGATAAGCCACCTCATCAATTCGACTTGGAGATCAGATCTGATCTCCTCCTTGATTATTTGAAACATAAAACTGAATATGGATGAGGAGGTTTTTAGATCCATTTCTTTTGGATCTTGATAATTATGTACTCTTTCTATACAAACTTTGTAGAAGGAGAAGTGAGAGGGGATGAGTTGGGGAATCAAGGGTTATTTTTTGTGAAGACTCCTCAGTGAGGCAAGGACGATATTTTCATATTGGCACTAAATGGAAAATGATTTTTGATGGTAAAAAATTCTTTTCATGTTATTATCTTCTTCTTTTTCTTACTTGGATGCATTTTTATCCGTTGCTAAGCTTATGATATCTTTGTTGCGAGTAATATAGTGAAATTTTTGCTGTTTAAATTCATCATAACTAAGAGTTTCTTTCAAGTACCATGTTCTTATTTCTTAATGATATTTGGGAATGATAAATCTATGTGTGAGTGGACAGACTGAAAACTCATATATATTTCTTTCTTCATTTACGTTTTACCATTTGATTTATCAAATTGTTTGTCATTTACTAAGCTAGTGAGATATTTATTTGCCTTTGTACATTGAGCATTATATCCTTATTGTATCTTTGAACCAACCTTCAACCATTTCTAAATCCTATTCAAAACCTTTATAAAATACCATTGCATGACTTGATGATTCCCTAACTTTCCCTTTCACAGTTAAGAGCAACTTTAGGGACTAACACCTCCATGGATGACTTTACTCTTACTAATTCCTCTCTCGATTGATTCTCTTTCAAGAAAATAAATACATACTCCTTACTAAAACTAATAAAATTTTTGGATTGGTTGGCACTTACTAGTGAGATGTTCAATGTATGCATTGTTGATGTAAGAATTCCCATCCTTGATCAGGTGGTACCCGTTTTATCTCTACATGAAGATTGGATCCCTTATATACATGTAAGGGCTTCCAAACACTACACCACACATGTCTAGGGGTACTACATCTAACTCCACTTCATTAATAAAATATGCACTTATAGAAAAGTTGATATTACACTCTTTAGTGACTTTGATCTCTGCATCCTCATTCACCCATCGCAATGGACATGGGCTTGGATGATCATGAATTTCCAACCCAATCTTGTTGACTAGATCATTTGCAATGAGGTTGACCTATGAAATCGAATCGAATAGAGAATCTACCTCAGTATTTTTGACCTAGATATTAATGTGGAAGAGTTTATTCATATCCTTATTTTCTTTCTGATGAAGATACTTAGATTCACCTCCTTCTACACTAAAGTGCAAACAATAGTCTCATCCACATATGAGCTAATCTCTACTTGGTTTCCCAAATCCATGCCTAGTAGGTTCTTCTTCTTGGCATCCTTATTATGGTTCTTTGGATTCATTTCTATATGTAGTCTCCAATATTTATATTCGCTGTGGCCAAAAATATTGTAATGGTTCTAGTGATTGATTGGATCCTTACACTAATGTGTAGTGGCTACCATCTTCTTATCTTTTCTTTTCCACTTCTTCTTCCCCTTATTGGAAGCTTCTTGGTGATATTTATGTTTAAAACCATTTGGATATCCTTTCTTATGGCCTATGTTTTCTAGATACTGTGCTTCCACATAGGCCTCATCGATGGTCCCAGGTTTGAAGAGAATCACTTGATTTCATAAATAATTGTGTAGACACCCCAAATACTTGAGGAGTATGTATGGGTTTTTGGGATAGATACCCAACATGATCACCCTCTTCTTGAATTCAGTGGTGTACTCTTGCACACTCTGCCCTTGCCTCTACTTGACGTGATTCTAATGGATCCACTAGTCCTCTACATACCCAATAGGGTAGAAATAAGACTTGATGAGGGTTTTCAAATCCTCCCACTTAGTTACTATAGAGAACCCTCCAACCTAAGTGTCTTTGTGTGGAGTTCCCACTAGGTCAGTGCATGAACCTCTAGTTTCATCCAGGAAAATTAAATATTATGCTCTTCATCTATATCATGGACATTGAAACAAACTTCTAATTGTTGCAACCAATGATTCAACTTAACAACATCAATCTCACCTTGATATGGATTGATATCCACTTTTGCTTCCATTTTAAACAAAGTCTGTGAAGGAGTTATGGTACTGGAACATGGTTTCTCTTTCTTGAGCTCTTTTTTTGACTCCTTTTCTAGGTCTTTACTATCTCCTAGTTTTCCATTTGATACAAATTCTGAGTTAGAGCCACCAACCTTCCCAAAAGGTATTAAATTGCTTACTAGAGCCGCCATGAGGAGGGCCATGTTGCAAGAGATATCAATTAATTTCTCTTCTAGCCTCACAAATCTCTCTTCTATTGCATCCTGAGGTTTTTTATGAACATACTCATCCACCATCACTAGGGTTCTACAATTTCCTTCTTAAGCAAATTCTAGGATTCCATAACTTTCCACAAATACCCCAAAGAAACCTGACTCTAATACCAATATGATTTTTAAACTTCCATGGATATTCCACTGGAACATCTCATCACACAAATCTTATATTATTCTAAAAGTATTTTATTATCATGTTTATTTCCTTAGATCTCATATTTATTATCAATAGCTTATTGCTCAAATTAATTAAATAACTAAAATATGACAATGAAAGACTAAGCAAGTGAACACACCATCCACACAAATGAATTAAAGATGTATCCTAGGAAACCCAATATGGGATAAAACCTATATAGAAGGTGAGGCCTATGCTCTTCTCTCTTTTCTTCAATTATGAAATGCAAGTACAAAGAAAGAGTCACTCACTGTGGAGTTTTCTTTGACACTATGGCTTGAATGGTTGCTACATAATAATCTTCCTCCTCTGTTATTCTCTCAAATCCCACTTATAGATGTTATGTTTAACTATGGAACAAGTACAATGCTAAATAATGGAACCCCTTTCTCCTCCTAGTGGATTAGTATTTAACATAGTCTCATAATTGTCTAGGGTTAGGGTTTTTGCATGTCTCAACCTGCAATTGGCATTAGGTTTTGGAACTTATAGAATATTATTGAATGTCCACCCGTGGCTATCCCAAGATTTGTGAGTGATGGGTATGACATGTCATCCACTTGGTACCATGGTGGTAAATAAGTTAGGTCAACTTGCGAGAGGAATAACATCTGCATATGAGATGATTGAGGTGATTTTCACATCGTTGAAAGGTCTCAATGTGTAGAACATTATCAATGGGTTGGAAGCTATGATCACAAATTTTTGACACCCAAAAATTCCATTTGATTCCTCAAAATGGATTTGGAAGGTTCTAGACCCCAAATTTCCAAACTGGGACCTACCACTAAAATGGGCCCTACAAGCCAATTCCTCAATTTTTTCCACCCAAAAAATACCAGGATAGATGAAAACTTATATAATGATTCAATCTGGATCACTTTCTCATGAATTTTCCATGGTGTGTATGGGGAAAACCAATGCATCAATTAAAATATCTAAAAAACACATATTATAAAATTGGATTCCACTTTCCACCACAAGAACAATGTTAATGCACTAAAATGATGCAATATAACTATGTTAAATCACTATATTATGCCAAGGGTAGGGCCTACCCAAGTTCCTTTGTGTGGCTACATTGTGTTTGTTATATTTTAATGCAGAAAAAAAATGAAACATGTTATTTTGATCGTGCCATCTTAGTAAGACACATAACTATAAAAGATGCAATAGGTATATACAAAGGCATGTGGGTAGATCCTAATAGTTGGAACATAATATGTAAATAGCATGAATTATAATGTGATCTAATACTATGTGGATGTAGTTCATGATACTACTTCCAAGGTGTAAACTACATTGTTTTAGTGTTTCAATAGTAATGGTGTGCACTACCTAGGTGCTCCATTTATCTTTTAACAAACTATGAGATATTGGTAGTAGGTGATGCACACCTACCCATGCTTATGTTCAATGTATCTATGTTAAGCGTGTGCATTGTGACATGGAACATCTTAATGTCATGGCGCCACATTAATAGTGCACTCACTATTTGTGTTACTCACACTATAAGGAAAATAGGTTTAATGAAGGTATTCAATGTTACAAGATTGGACAAAATTAGTAAAAACACCTTTGCTTGTGAGTGTAGAGGATACTTATAGCTATATTTTCTTGGTATGTGGAGGATTTTCCATATATTCATTTTGTGTAAAGGATCATTGGTGCACCTTATATACATAAACTATCAATACAATATATATCCAAGCACATTGTTGTGTTATACAGCTGTGCATATTACCACACTTGTGTAGTGGTGATCAAAACTGGAATGTTGATTTGTAATGGTGATGGTATTCACTATAGGTAAATTAGTGAAAACATAAATGTAGGGATCACCAATGCATATAGTAATATAAATAACATTGGTGCAATTTATTCCATAGTGCACTAGTGCATATTTTGTTACAAGCATAATACATGAAATTATGACAAACACGAGCACATGTACACAAGTGGAAAGAGCACCAATATGTACATAAACTACAAAATAACTAGTGCATACACATGTGACAAAAGCACCATTGTGTACATACGTGGCAATAAATCCAATGTGTTTTGGTGACAACCCCCAATGCGCTATAAAATATTTTTTAGGTGGGCAAATCTGTATTTTTGTTGATTTTTACAAAATGCAAAATAATGATCCAAAAATTAAATCACAATTATAATAATATTAATTTATATTTTAATTATTGTGTTTTGATTTAATATTTCATATATGTATTGTATCATGTAATTAAATGAATAGATGCAATGTCACAACATCTATTGTAATCTACAAGATTACGACATAGTCTAGTTACCAATTGTACATTATAAGTATAGATTGACATATATAGTCTATCTGCATATCTACAACATAAACACATGGATGAAGGGAAAACAAGTAACTATAGAGCCAATAAATAGGTAGTCTTTTTATAACCCTTGAATCTCTCCATGTACAATAATAGTATGATGCATATTATTCTCAAATACAGAGGGAAGGTAGTTATAAATGTTGTAACTACCTTATTCGATCGAATAACTCATATGCAAGTTGACTAATATATAATCTAATAATCAATTACTAAGGATCCTACAACATCTTAACCAACATTGATTTTTCTTTATCTAGAATAAGGGAGGGGCTAAATCCAAAAAGTTTCAAAATTACAATACAAATGCTATTTTTTCAAAATTACTCTAAGTGGATGTTGCTTGTATTTGTTGCTTCTAGAACAATTGTTGGATGATTTACCAACGGAATTGGATGGAAGAAGAGATCTATTGGAGTAGTTTCTTTGGTCTTTGTCTACTTTGGTTTTTTTGGTTTTTTTTTTCATATTACATCTACACACTTACAATAATCCTAGGTGAAAAAGTTTTGAACTTATCTTCAAAATTCTTCCACTTTGCTAAATATTGTTATGTAATTATGGTGGTGTTATTTATGTTCATCATGTGCTTCAATTTAGTGCTAAGGGGGAACTCTTAATCTCTCTTAATTGTAGATTTTTGGTCACTACAATTTGTTGTACCTATCAAGAGGCCTCCCACATCTAACCAACTACATTTTCTATCTATTGTATTTGCATGATAGTGACCTCCAATTGAGATAGAATGTGATTCCTCAATAATGCATTCTCTCATTCTTTAGTGCACACATATTTAGTATATCATCAGGGAAAGTTTTATACAAAATACCATCAGTTAAGGTATATGAAGCATCTTTCATTGTAACTACCTTCTTTTTCTTCACTAGCATGTCAAATGTAGACTTGAATTTTTGTAGGAGTTGTACAACTTTAACTATTTCTCTTTGTGTAGATTCTATGAACAAATCAATATTAGGTAGGTCATCATCAATCCTTGTTAGTTCTTCCCCCATTTGTACTCTTGACAAGTGATATGGACCTACATGTGCTTTCCTTGGATTCACAATTACTTTAAACTTGAACTCCTAGAAAAGTAATATCCATCTGTAGATTCTTCCTTGGTGAACATGATTATCGACCTAACACTTTAAAGCTTGGTTTTTTATAAAAAATTATAAATGGGTTAGCCAATAAGTAATCTCTAAATTTGTATAGTGAAAAAATAATCCAAAATCCTTCRCTTTCAATGGTCGAATCATTTTTCTTAGCCTTGTTTTGTTTTCAACTAGCATAATATTTGGAATGGTTGATGTTGTGTTTTCATGGYCGTGCTCRAACAATCCCTACTACTATGTTTGAATCATCAACATGGACATGAAATTTATTTGATTGGTATGTGAATCTCAATATTAGAGACTCAACCAATTTTTTCTTCAAACACTCAAAGGGATCTTAGCAATTGATGCTCCAACGGAATTCTATATCATTATTCAATAGTTCATTTAGGGAGACAATTATATCAAAATAGTGTCTAATAAAATTTCTATAATATCCAGTGTCACCCAAAAGAATTCTATTTTTTTTTGGATTAGTCAAAGGTTTTAGGTCTATGATAATATTTATCTTTGAAGTATCAACTGTAATTCCTCATTACATACTACACGTCCAAGAAATATACCTATGAGCATAGAAAATATACACTTCCTTATGTTCAAATGTAGTATGACTTGTCTATATCTTTCTAGTAACATCATTAACCAATGAATATGATCCTTGAGTAGACTATAAATAGTACAACCATCAAAGTGTATAATCATAGTCTTAAAGATTGACTTGTAAACTGCCATGGATATTCCACTGGATAGTTCGTCACAAAAGATCTAATAAAATACTAAAATCTTTACTGTGAAGGTTAATTTTCTGTAGATCTTAGATTCTTTAATTTATGGATTTCTAATTAAATTGTATGAAATGAATGAAATGAAAAAAATAGAAAGCATAAATAAATACTCACACACCATCCATAAATAAACACAATATATAATCTGGGAAACCCAATGTGAGAGAAAACCCAACTAGAAGGTGAGGCCGCTCTACTATCTTTTCTTCAAATGCAAGTACAAAGAAAGATGCATTCTCTGTGGAGTTTCTTTTGACACTGTGGCTTGTATGTTTACTATAGAATATCTTCTACTCTATTATGCTCTCAAAAATACCACTCCTAGGTGCTCTGCTCATCTATGGAACAAATACAATGCTAAAGAATGTAACCCCTTCTCCTCCTAGCGACCTGGTATTTAACATTGCCCAATAGCCATATAGGGGTATGTTTTTGACTTCCTCAACCCTCAATTGTGATAAGGTTTTATACCTTATATAATCTTCTTGAAATTCCATACGTGGATAGACCCATATGCATGAGTAATGGTGGCTGATGTGGCATCCACTAGTACCATGGTGGTCAACATAGTAGGTAAACTTGTAGGAGGCATAACTTTTGCATACGAGCTCTGATTGACTCAATTTTTGTATTGTTGGAAAGGTATCGATGTGTAGAATAACATCAATGGGTCCTAGAAAAAATTAGAAAATCTTCGACCCAATTTTTTTTCATTTGATGACTCAAAATGGCTCCAGAAGGTTTCAAACCCCAATTTTCCAAACTGGGATATGCCATTACAATGAACCTGCAAGATGATTCCTCCAATTTTTTCCTCTCTGAAAGCATCGATATAAATGAAAAATACTATAATGATCCAATCCATATCATACATTCCCATTTAGGGAGGATTTTAGTCCCCAAAATATTTACTAAATGAGTTGAGGAAATTTTTGCTCTACCTTCTCCCTGGAGTACCACTTTTATTTGATTCGAAGTTGTCCTTTCAACCAAATATGCCAAAGGTCATGCAACCCTTATCTTGTAGTTCTGGACTTGTTTTGAAAAATTGTGTCCTCTTCCAACTCTTCCTCAACATCTGGTGCTAAGTCCTCTATGGAAGGTAGGACTTGCTCCTCCTCTTGATCCAACATGGAAGGATCGCAGAGTTTGAGATTCTCCACATTCACTACTGAGTAAATATGCATGTATGGGCGTATACTGAGTCTGTAGGTGTTATTTCCCACCTTCTCTAATGTATGAAAATGTCCATAATGCAGAGCCTTGATCTTCTTACCAGGGCCTTGTAGTCTTTCCTTGTTCAGTTGTAACCAAACTCTGTCTCCCACTATGAATGACTTCTCAGTTCTGTGTTGATCATGTATGACCTTGTATTTTTCCTATGAATTCTTCAACATCTGCTGTACTTGTAAATGGATTTTACTAATATTCTCAAAAAACAATTTTGGTCTTAATGCATCTCCTGTGAGGTCCTCCCTCTCTCTTCCTTGTTGTCCATATACAACATCTAAGGGTGAAGGTGGAAAATATCTAAAACAAGTTTCAAAAGGTGACTTACTAGTAGAAGTGTGGACTGATCTATTATAAGAGTGTTCTATGTAGATTATATTTTCATCCTAGGTCTTTGGATGCTTTTAATTATAACCCCTCAAAATTTGCACCAAAGTTCCATTGACTAATTATGTATGCCCATCTATATGTGGATGGAATGTGTTAGATCTCTTCAAATTATTGTCCATATTCTCCCACAACATAGTCCAAAATGTAATGGGAAATATGGTATCCCTGTCTGACATGATGCTCCTTGGTATCCCAAAGTGCACCTAAATCTGTTCAAATAACATGTTTGTTGCTTCTTGTCCTTTGATGATATTTTTACAATGCATGAGAATGCACATCTCGCTTAACCTATCAACTACCACAAATAGATAGTCATGTCCCTTGGTTGCTGGTAAACCTCCCACAAAATCCATGGAGATCCTTTCTTGAGGTCAAGTGGGTATAGGTGAGGGATGGTATAGACCTTGCTTCCTGTTACTGGGCTTGTTGGTACAAAAAATTATACACCATCTAATATACTGTGCTACATCTTCCTTCATTTTGGGCCAATACACATACCTCTGTAAGTTGGCAGTTGTCTTACCAACACCAAAATGTCCTGTAATATTGGAGGTGTGAGCCTCTCTAATAAGCTGCAGTAATTCACCTTTAGGGACATAGATCTTGTTGGGATTGTAGAGTAATCCATTTTGGAAATGATAGTAATATTTTATGTCACCTTCTGCTATATGAATTTGGCTTTGTAGCTGTTAAAACACCTCCTTGAATTCCTCATCTTCTATGTATGCCTCTTTGTATGCATCATGGGTAAAAGGATCCATGTGCATCAGAGTTCCCAAAGATGTAAACTTGGATGTGGGTGGCCTTGAAATCATGTCTACCAACTTGTTTGTGTTTTCCTTCTTATACTTGATGATTAGATGAAATTGTTGTAAAAACCACATCTAGTTGTAATGTCTAGTTTGTTGTAGCTTACTCTATGCCTACAAATATTGTAGTGGCTAGTGATATGTGCAGATGATGGTCTCCCTACCTATTAGATAGTTCTTCCACTTCTTGAAAACTTGAACTAGGGCATAGATTTCCTTGTCACATGTGATCTACCCATGTAATTTTGTAGATCTATTCAACTTAGTGTCCATATTCTCCCACAACATAGTTCAAAATGTACTAAGAAATTTGGTATCCCTGTCTGAGATGATGTTCCTTAGTATCCCAATGTGGACCTAGACCTATTCAAATAACATGTTTGTTGCTTCTTTTCCTTTCATGTTATTTTTACAAGGCATGAGGACGCACATATTTCTGAACATGTCATCTACCACAAATAGATAGTCATGTCCTTTTCTGGTTGCAAGTAAACTTCCCACAAAATCCATGGAGATACTTTCTCGATGTTGAGTGGGAATAGGTAAGGGATGGTATAGACCTTGCTTCCTGTTACTAGGCTTGTTAGTACAACAAAGTATACATCCTCTAATATACCATGCTACATCTTCTTCCATTTTGGGCAAGTACACATACCTGTGTAAGTTGGCAACTGTCTTCCCAACACCAAAATGTCCTGTAATATTGGAGGTGTAAGCCTCTTTAATAAGATGCAGTCATTCACCTTTATGTACATAGAGATTATCAAGATTGTAGAGTACTCCATTTTGCAAATGGTAGTCAACATTGTCGTTACATGCTGCTATATGAATTTGTCCCTATCGCTTCTAAAACACCTCCTTGAAGTCCTCATCTTATGTGTATGCCTCTTTGTATGCATCATGGGTAAAAGGCTCCATGTGCATCAGAGTTGCCAAATATGTAAACTTGGATGTGGGTGGCATTTAAAGCATGTCTACCAACCTATTTGTGTTGTCCTTGTTATACTTGATGACTAGATGAAATTCCTGTAAAAACCCATCTAGTTGTAATGTCTAGTTTGTTGTAGCTTACTCTAGTTGTACAAATATTGTAGTGGCTAGTGATTTGTGCGAATGATGGTGTCCCTACCCATCAGATAGTGCTTCCACTTCTTGTCAAATTGAACCAGGGCATAGAGTTCTTGTCACACGTACGGTAATTGAGAAATCCCCCATGAAATATTTTAGAATGATAGTATACATGCCTTCCTCCTTGCATCAAAACGGATCCCATGGCATACCCAATTGCATCTGTCTCCACTTCGAGATGATTTTGCAAGTTTGGTAATGCAAGAATTGGTGCTTGATCAATATTTATTTTCATCCCATCTAAATCCTTATGATGATTCTTCCCCCATTGGAAGCTCTTACCACTCATTGTTATGGCATGGAGTGGTGTAGTTACTGCTGAAAATGAAGCTATGGAATTCCACGAGTATTGTGATGCCCCAACAAAACTCCTAAATTTAGTGAAATTTGTAAGAATTGGCCATTTCATGATGGCCTCCATATTTGTGGGATATATCATGAGATCCTCTCCACCAATCACATACCCCAAATACAAAAAAGACTATTGAGAAAAATCACATTTATTGAGGTTAGCCAACAAATGGCACTTATTCAGAGTATCTAATACCCACATGAGATGTGAGATGTGCTCCTCCCAGGTATAACTATAAAATAATATATCATCCAAATAGACTATAACAAATGAATATAGATATGGGCGTAATACATCATTCATTAGTCTCATAAATGTAGCTGGTGCATTACATAAAACAAATGTCATGACCAACCATTCATACAAAACTTGCCTTGTCTTCAAGGTAGTCTTCCAGGTGTCTTCTTTCTTGATGCGTACCTAGTGATATATTGATTTCAGATCCAAATTGGTGAAATATTTTGCATGCTACAAATGATCTAACAGATCATTGATCCTAGGAAGAGGGTATTGATTTTTTAGTGTAATCTTGTTCAATGCTTTATAGTCGATACATATTCTCCAAGTCCCATCCTTCTTTGGTGCAATTGTGATAGGTGACCCAAAACGTGAGGTTCTTGGTGAAATCACACCCTGCTCCAACAACTGTTGCAACCGCTTCTTCAATTCATTTGCTTATAGAATGGATTATCTATATAGCCCAATATTTGGAAATGTAGAGTCTGGAAATAACTGTATTTAGTGCTCCATTTTCCTCTTAGGTGGTAGCCTTTTAGGATCTTGGAACACTCCTCTGTAT
This sequence comes from Picea sitchensis, assembly GCA_010110895.2. Lineage (NCBI taxonomy): Eukaryota > Viridiplantae > Streptophyta > Pinopsida > Pinales > Pinaceae > Picea > Picea sitchensis. Next base: position 135,282 of record SNQJ01S0032224.1, read on the forward strand.
TCCTATAGAAAATCCTCCAAATTATGTTTTTTCTCTTTCAAACACCCCTCTAGGGATGCCTTTAATCTTATTGACTCATCCTCCGTGTGATTTTATCTTAAGAAAAGTAAAACATATTTCTTATTGGAACTAATCAACTTCTTGGATTGGTTGGCACTTACCAATGAGATATTTTACTTGCCTTCATGAGTGTTGATGATGTAGGAATTCCCACTTCCCATCCTTTATTATTCGGTACTAGTTGGATATCTACATGAAGATTTCATCCCTCATATGCATGTAGGGGCTTCCAAACACTACTCCACATAAGTCAAGGGGTATTATTTCCAATTCCACTTCATCAATAAAATCAACACTTATAACAAATTTAGTCTTACATTGTTTCATTACCTTGATCTCAACATCCTTGTTTATCCATTCTAGTGGATATGGGATAGGATGATCGTGAACCTTCAATCCAAGCTTGCTGACCAAATCTGTTGCTATGAGATTATCCTGTGAACTAGAGTCCAACATGGCGTCTATATGGTTTTCTTGACCAGGATCTTGATGTGGAAGAGTTTGGTCATCTCTTTCTCTTCCTATTGATGAAGGCTACTCAACTTCACCTCCTTCTGCATTGATGTGCATATAATATTCTCATCCACATCAGATATGATTTAAACATAATTGCTCGAATATGTGGATAGAAGATTCTTTTTCTTCGAATCCTTCTTACAGTTCTTGGGGTTCAACTGTAGATGAAGTTTCCAACACTTTTCCTTAGTGTGCCCATCAATATTGCAATGGTTACAATGCTTGCTAGGATCCTTTCACTTATGTGCAATGGATGTCATATTCTTATCCTTTCCCCCTTTCGACTTCTTCTTCCCCTCCTTGGAAGCTTCCTAGTGCTCCTTTTACTTGAAATCACTTGGCTACCCTTTCTTGTGGCCTATGTTTTCCAAATACTGTGCCTATATACCTGCCTAATCCAATGTCCTTGGATTGAAAAACATCATTTTATTTCATAGAGGGTTGTGTAGATCCCCCAGATACTTGAGGAGTACATCTAGGATATTGGGAGAGATACCCAACACCATGGTCATGTTTTTTTAACTCAATGGTGTACTCCTGTACACTTTTCCCTTGCGTCTACCTAAAGTAGTGTCATGCCAGATCCATTCATCCTCTACATACCTGTAGGTAGAATTGGGACTTGATGAGATTTTGAATTCCTCACACCTAATTGTTGGAGGAACACCCTCTAGCCTAAGTTATTCCATATTGCTTTCCCACCAGGTTAAAACATAGTCCTCTAACTTCAGTATGGAAAATTATATCTTTTGTTCTTCATCTATATGGTGAATGCTGAAATAAAATTCTAGTTGTTGCCACCATTGATTCAATTTTAATGCATTGATATCACCTTGGTATGGTTTTATGTACACTTTTTATCCCATATTGAATAAATANGAAAATTATATCTTTTGTTCTTCATCTATATGGTGAATGCTGAAATAAAATTCTAGTTGTTGCCACCATTGATTCAATTTTAATGCATTGATATCACCTTGGTATGGTTTTATGTACACTTTTTATCCCATATTGAATAAATACCATGAAGGGTTTATGGTATTGGAACTTGACTACTCTTTCTCAGGTTCTTTCTGCACTCCTTTTCTGGGTCTTCGTTATCCCCTGGTTTCCTATCTGATCTAATCTATGAGTTCGAGCCTCTAAATGATCTGAACGGTCTGATATTGATTTCTAGAGCCACCATGAGGAGGGACATATTGTGAGATATTTCAGTGACTTGTTTGTTGGGTATGTGTTTATATTCTTTGCATGCATGTGTGTGGGCGTATCAGATTCGACAACTATGTTTGGGGATCCCTCTAGTAGTTCTCTTTGTGTCGTGTGCACCAGGTGGGATAGGTATGCCCCCCCCTGGTTACGCGCAGCGTTCGACATCGAGTGGTAGTCCGGGGAAGCGCCCTGAAATGTTTTTTTTGGGGCGACTTTTCCTATTTTTAGCGGATTTTGCTATTTTTAGTAGTTTTCTAAATTAATCCTGGATCAAGGGATTAGGGTTTTGGTATCTATGGAATACCTAAAAACATTGTATATATTGTATGGTGAATGGTGAAATTCGATATAATGAATATAAGAAAGGTTTTCCTCGGTTGAGGGTTTCCGGTATAAATCTCTATGTACTAT
>SNQJ01S0032224.1:140987-152594 GCA_010110895.2 Picea sitchensis
AGGTATTTGCGTGGCACTACCAATTATGGATTGTGCTACCAAGGAAGACCAGGATTGGAAAGAGTGGTGGACATACATGGCTTTGTTGATGCAGAATGGGCTGGAGATCTGGATCGCAGAAGATCTACAAGTGGGTATGTGTTTAACCTATTTGGAGGAGAAATTAGTTGGATGAGCAAAAGACAGGATGTAGTGGCACTCTCAACTATAGAAGATGAATACATGGTAGCCACTATGTAAGCAAGGAAGCAGTATGGTTACATAGATTGTGTTCATGTATTGGGTTGGTACAACAAGCAGTGAGATTAGATTGTGATAGTCAAAGTGCAATCGTCCTGGCAAAGAACCCAACTTATCATTCGAAGACAAAGCATATTGATGTTGAGTGTCATTTTGTGAGAGACATGGTTGAGGAAAAGAAGGTGTTGCTGGAAAAGGTTGACACTTTGAATAATGTTGTAGATTCATTAACAAAGTCTATGAGCACAAAAAATTTCTCCTGTTGTAGAGTAACAATGGGCATTGCTTCCCTGGATTGTTGACTATATAATCCTGTGGACCCCTGGATGCAAAGAAAACAACAAGTGCGAGAATGTTGGGTATGTGTTATATTCTTTGCATGTGTGTGTGTGGGCGCGTCAGATTCGACAACTACATATGACGATCTCTCTATTAGTGATCCTTGTGTCGTGTGTGCCGAGCGCTTCCTAGGGGGGGGCAGGTATGGCCCCCCTTGGTTACGCACAACGTTTGCAACCGGGCGATAGCCCGGGGTAGCGCCCCAAATGTTTTTTTTTGGGCAGTTTTTGCTATTTTTAGCGGTTTTCTAAATTAATCTCGGATTAAGGGATTAGGGTTTTGGTATCTATGGAATACCAAAAAACATTGTATATATTGTATGGTGAATGGTGAAATTTGATATAATGAATATAAGAAACATTTTCCTCGGTTGGGGGTTTCCAGTATAAATCTCTGAGTACTATGTGTATGAGCCATTGATTAAATTATGTTTTGCTTAAGAATCTATATGAATTTCTTTACTTCACAGGTTTAAAACTTACATTGTTCTTACAACCTTGCAAATATATACTCTACTAGATCTTGAGGGTTGTTGTGAACAGACTCGTCAACTATGGCTAGGTCTCTACGACTTTATTCTTAAGTCAATTCTCAAATGATTCAACTTTCCAAAAATACCCCAAAGAATCCTTCTCTGATACTAATATGATCTGTAAACGGATTTTCCACTGGAAAATTCATCACAACAGATCTAATAAAATACTGAAATCTTTACTATGACGGTTAATTTCCTTTAGATATCAAATTATTTAATTTTTGGTTTTCTCCTTAAAATGTATGAAATGGATGAAATAAAAAAAATAGAGAACATAAATGAATACTCACACACCTTCCATAAATAAACACAATATATAACTTGAGAAATCCAACATAGGAGAAAACCTAGCTAGAAGGTGAGGCCGCTCTGCTCTCTTTTATGCAAGTTCAAAGAAAGAGACACTCTATGTGAAGTTTACTTTGAAACTGTGGCTTGTATGGCTACTAAAAAATCTCTTATCCTCTATTATTCTCTCAAAAATACCACTTCTAGGTGCTCTTCTCATCTATGGAACAAATACAATGCTAAAGAATGTAACCCCTTCTCCTCCTAACTGCTAGTATTTAACATCACCTGATAGACATTTAGGGTTAGGGTTTTGACTTCCTCAACCCTTAATTGTGATAACATTTTAGAACTTATAGAATATTATTGAAATTGCATATGCGGCTAGACCCATATGCATGAGTAATGGAGGCTAGCGTGGCATCCACTAGTACCATGGTGGTCAACATGGTAGGTCAACTTGCGAGAGGCATAATTTTTTCATAAAAGCTCCGATTGACATGATTTTTGTATTGTTGAAAAGGTCTCTATGTGTATACTAACATCAATGGGTCCTATAAAAATTAGGAAAGTTTTGACCCCAAAAATTTCCATTTGATGCCTCAAGATGGCTCCGGAAAGTTTCAAACCCCAATTTTCCAAACTGGGACATGCCATTAAAATGACGTTGCAAACTAATTCCTTCAATTTTTTCCACTTTGAAAGAATCAAGATAGATGAAAAATATTATAATGATCCAATACAAATAAAATATTAACTCTTGGAATGCCTTAATTACAATTCTTGAGAAGAAAACATGGGCATTCTTTAATGTAAAAGGAATAACTCTGTATACAAATGACCCAAATTGAATTACAAATGTGGTCTTATCCCAATCTTCTTTTTCTATGTGTATCATGGATGATTTTAGGGGCTAAATTTTGCTCATGGGCTAATTTTCCATGGTTTTTCCAAAAATGATATTCACTATTTTAAAAATGATTCGCCCAAATTCTATAGGATAAAATTATTTTACCTCAAAAATCGCCAAAATTTTATAAAATCTATATAAAATCCTTAGAAATTTGAATGTTTTTACAAAAATATTGCCAAACATTTATATTTTGCATATGAAGGATTAGTAAGATTCGCCAAGGTTTCTACATTTTAAAATAAATTTCCATCCTTAAAATCATCCCTGATGTGTATTGATTTTAACTAAATAATCCATCAGTGAAGGAGCTTTCATGCCATGCTACTTTATTTATAATTTTATTTTCACAGGGTGTTGGAAAAGGATAAGTAAGTGTTTCTTTGTTTAATCCCCTAAAGTCTACAAAAATCCTTAACCTCTTTGGATCATCTTCTTTAGGCCAAACCACCATAGGATTAACCCATTTTTCTTTATTTATGGGATAAATGATCCAACTAAAAGAACATTCTCAATCTCATGTTGGACTATTTATCTATAGTATAGTGCAATCTTATAAGGCCTTTTCTTGACTTGCATTGCTCCTAGAATTAGTTCAATTTTCATTTTCCCTTTTCTTTAACTAATCCTTTTAGGAAATTATAGTCCCTTGCAAACACCTTTGTATTATTTTAGTAGTTTGACTAGCTATATTTTGTTTTATTCTCCAACCATTCGTCTCCTATTTTTTCCATTTTGGGGTTTTCATCATTAGATAGATCCACTTTTACTATATTAATTTCAACATTCATCCATTCATGAGCTTTGGTTTAATCTAGTTTTTTTTATTTTTTTAAAATCTCATTGTAGTATGTAGGGAATTCAATAATGATTAAACTTTTTATTCTTTATTCGGTAAGCTATTTTGGTTTGTACACCTATAGATAATCCTTTTTCAATCTAAAACTCTCACCAACAATTTTTTCTGTAAACATTTCCACTCCATTTCTTGTAATAATTCCATCCTATTTCTTGTAATAATTCCATCCTATTGGTCAACTATACTTTCTTTGTTACAAGTCAAAGTCAACCCTTATTTAACCTTTGACTTGCCTTTATTTCCCTTATTATGTTTGGTCAATTGTTCAATGAAATCTCTAATTTCTTTATCATTTCTTTTTTAGGGAAGAAGGAAATTGCTTTTATGAAAATTTCTTTAAGTTTTCTCAAGGTCCATGTTTCTCCCTTAGCTTCCTCCACAATGTACCATTTGTAAGATATGTCTTTTAATGTACCTAAGCTCTTTCATCGTAATACCCAATTCTTATCCATTATTTCTTTCATTCTTCGATATGGTTGTCTACTAAAAATCATGTCTTAAAATTCTTTATTTCTATTGTTGGTTTTAATTTCTTGCCACAAAATCTTTCTATAAAGAAATATGAAGATGTTGTCCAAGTATGTAGTATGTAGTCGATGAGTATGGGTTCTATACTAATGTGTAACCTAATGTGTAACCTAGTCAATGGACCTTCTCTGTCCAATGATTTGACTGGTAAAGTCTACAGAGGTATACATACCCTACCCCCCTCTGGATTTGAACTTGTGACCTTTTAGGAGGAAGTACATGTTCTTAACCATTAGGCCCACTCAGGTTGTATACACCTCTTTCACATACATATCAAATGATTTTCTCTCTCTAAATATCAGCTTGGTTATTTTTCTATATGGATCAAACTTAGATATCATCCAATTTTTCTTTCAAAAACAACTAGTGTTTCCAATATTAAGAAGAAATCTCTTATTCTATCTTAATAACCTCAATTTCCCAACATTATTTATCTCTTGCTTCAAAATTTCCATTTTCCACTCATAAAGTTCAATATCATAATTCTATCCTGTAGACATAGGGAACCTAGATACAATTCTCCCTTATCATTTCACTCTATAATTTCTTTATTTATTTGCAAAAAATGTTGTATTTTATTAATGTATATTTTATATTCCAAAGGCTCTCACTAGGGTTTTTCATCCTTGGTGTCTAGGAGGATAATACTTTTCTTTCCATTTCTTTTTTTCTTTATTATATCCTTTTGTGAGGATGTTGTAGCTTCCATTATTCTACCCCAAGGTTTTCCCACCAAGCTTACTTATGCATGATTCCTTCTAGAGGTTGATGATCTCAAAATTCACTATTATTGTTAGTTCCATTATGCTAGTTTCATCACCTTTGAGAAATCCAATAGGCGTGACAAATATTTGATTAGCCAATTTAAAAAAAAAAATTGGACTTCATTAGGTGGGGTCTCCCCATTTTGTCCTAGTGTCGTTGGGTAACAAGTTTATTTGTGATCCAAACTTAACTATGAATTGGGGAATATAATAACCTTCTATATTTAAGTTGACTTTTGGGTCATAATACTCTACTACATTGTCCCCTTAATTAAACTAACATATATTATTTATAATCTTGTTTATTGTTTTCTTGTTTCAGTTTTTCAAAATGTTCAACAGTTTTATAAAACTTGAAACAACTTCATCTTTAGTTAACATCCCCAAAATTTGTTTGACTGAAACATCTTTCTCCTCAACTTATTCAATTTTTTTTTTTTTTTTTTCATTCTCTTCTTCTTCAACAATTCTTCTAAACATTTGATTGCCTTATTATTGTATTCTTCTTGTTTTGATGGATTGTGATACTAAAATTTGTTGTTTTTATTGGCTTGACTTGTGGTTTTCTTTACAAGAGAGCATCCTCTCATGTCTTTTCTCCTAATCTTGTCACCACATTCAATTTATTTTAATTTACAATATCATGCTTGGGTACTATCTGTATTAGATTTGCATTACTTATATTGCTTATTTTCTTGAACATTATATGGTTATACTCCATGAAGTGATCCCATACTCCACAATGGTTGATAAATTTTAGGTCGGTCCTTTCCTTCAAAGGGTATTCAAGATTGAGATGGCATTTTTTAAGGAAATTAAAGAAATATCTTCTAAAATACTGATTTCTTCCTGTTTCCACCCAAATTGTACAAGATGATAAAGGTTGTAGTCCACAAGTGTACAACTCAAGGGGAAAATTCTAGGATGGTCACCACTGTCACCTCAACAACCTATTCTATTCACTTTAGGAGGGATTAAGGGTGGGTATCCCAAGTAGGATTACTAAATATAGGAAATGAAGGACTAGGAGAGGTGAGAGTAGCTATAGTAAAACAATGTTTTGGTTTTTTTTAGGGTTTTAAAATAGGTGATGGAAGGAAGTAGATATCAATTCCAAATACAACAAGGGCAATGGAATAAGGGTGACTCAAAGAGGTTTATGGAGACAAGAAGGAACCACTCTTGATAATTGGTCTATTTCATTCAAGGATTAGGACTAAGAGATTAGAACCAAGATGAAGAATAATCCCTCATCCAATCAAGATCAACAATGGAAATCAAGACCTAACAAGAAGGGCTCCTCAGGGGAACAACCTTCACAAAAAATTTTGTCCCTCAAAATGTTCCAAGATGTAAATGGAACTATGCCAAGGAAACCCAAGTGCTAAAACCCAGAGCAAGTCTTAAAGCCATGGTGATTAACAAAAAATATGCAAAAATTTGGGTAAGTTTCTCTCTCTCTCTCTCTCTCTCTTATAAAACTCTCAGCCCTCAAACAATACCAAAACAAATACCAAGAGATTCAATGCGAAGAAGAATGTGTCCATGAGTGTTTTAGTCAACTTGATTTAAGTTTGAGAAGGGGTAGATTTATAATAAATACAAAATAGACATCTGAGGAAACTTTAAGGTGAATCTCACAGCCTATGGACAGAATAACATACTGAGAAATTAAGAATTCAATAGTTGTAACAACTATACCCGATCTTTAAACCATGCATCGAATAATAAAAATTTTCATATAGTTAAATCCATGGAGGTACCCTCTGCACATAATTAAATACAGGAAAAAAATGACATGAAATGGTCATACATTCAAAGGAAATCACTTTAGTATCATAAGCTAAACAACATGCACTGACACTATACACGTCATAAAACTGACTGCATGAGATTTAATTAATGGGGATATGATACAAGAAGACATGAAAAGAGAGGGATGTATTTTACAAGAGTACATACACATAAAAATAAGCACAAACTAAAGCATAACATAAGGGATGAATATCATGTAGGTTGCAGCCTTGAAAATTGGCCCGTGTTTGAGGGGATATTTGATCAAACAACTTGGGTAGAAGATACTCTTAAATTTCCCAAAGTTCTGACCTCTAAAAAATGAATGCTCTTTCCTTTTGCATTCTTTCTTTTCTTCAAAGATGCTTCTTGATACTTMTTACTACCCTTTGATTTACAATACCACTATTTCCACTGTTTCCAAAAATGCTTATAGCTAGAAAAAACTATGAAAAAATATTCTTTAGTAACCGATTTACTGAGCATGCTGAGAGACACTTGTCCCACCTTGTTTACATGTGSGAAGCTTGAGAAATTRACAGATGTAATGCCATGGATTTCCCATAGGGTTGTYAGTGTTATTCATACTTCGAATAATTTCATCAAGGTTGGTGTACGTCTCATATGACAATTGAGGTAGGTGATTGAACACTCCTTTTAGTTGGTGAAGGAACRCTCCTTTTAGTTGGTGAAGGATCTTAAAGTCCCATACAAGAAGTTCCATAATATCATGTCCCAACAAAACTCTAGTTAATCTATCAAACCTACTGTCATTATTTATTTTATGCTCTAGCAGCTCCTTGCATATTTCTTTGAACGATGATACATCATTTTCCATCTCCTTCATTCTATTTTCTTCATTTTGCAACTATCTCCTCTTTGTAAGGACTTTCTTGGCGTCAACAATGATGCTAGTCCTATTTTTAATATTCAGATATTGAAGATTCTCTTTGGTATTCCCATTCATGAATTTCATAATCTCATTCTCAAGGTCAGGCTTGTTCTCCAATTCAAATTTTATGTGAGTTATGTCATCCTGAGCTGCAATAATAAGCTCCAGCTGATCTCCTACCAGGGAGAATTGTGCCCAATTGTTTTCTACCAGGTTGGCTATTTGGTCCTAGATCAAATGCTTATCCTTCTTCAATGTTGTCTTCCCTATGGCTCTGATATGTAATATTTATATTTCCTTCATGGATTCATCCTTGTCTGCATTCAGGTTTCAAACCGACACTTCTCTACTTTTATCTTTCTCCTCCAACTCTACGATCTTGGAATTTTTGTTTCTCAAGTGCATTTTCAGAGAACCTAATTCCTTTTCTTTTACACCGATATGATCCATTACTTTGGCCAATACTTTTGTTGGATCTGTGATCTCAACTAGTTATTCTCCTTGCACATAGACTTGAGTCATAGGACTTTGATGATTCTTCAACAACTCATTTTCAGTTCTCATAATTTCGACTTCCCTTTGCAACTATGTATTCTCTTCATATTTTTCTTTCAGTTGAAAGAAGAATTGGTCCTTTTCTTAAAAATGGCCTGTAATTTTGGTGTTTGAACATGTTGAGCTTCAGGCATGTGCATATTCTTCTTTAATTCCTTAATATATATATCCTTTTTCTTTATTAGATCCTCAAACACTTTATGATCTGCGCCTAAAGCTATTATCTTCTATTCCAAGTTAGCCACCCTAGTTTTATTAGCTTTAGTAGCTATCTTTTCTTGCCTCGACTGCTTGTGTATTTTAAGTGCAAATTCCTTCATTTCCCTCTCACTTGCATAGGATTGCAACACTTATTGATATAACATCTCACTGACGACTTGATGAAAATCAACCATGTCAAGAGATTTGATACCCTTTGTCTTGAACTTTATCTAAGTCATTTTGTATTCAATTGGCATTAAGGGCTTTTGTACCTTAACCTACAATAATGCCAGGATCAAGGTTCCCGCTTGATGGTTTGCTGCTGTCAGAAACCTGGTTGATGGAGCCTACTCTCCTCCCACTGAGGAATATAACTTTCTCCGAGAATCTTTGTTGCATGCCCTTATATCTTTTGTAGTGGGAGAAAATAGTAGGTGGTTCTTCTGATATTTCTTCATAGGTGATTTCTTGTTTAGGTACTCCCACTAATATTAAAGTTGATGAGAATTGTTCAAAAATAACACGTGGGCCTTCATATTATATCTCCCCTTGAGTTATCTGTAATGTTACCTTCTCTTTATTCAAGAGTTGTACACATCCTTCTTCCTCATCTTTTTCATCCTCAAGGTCAACTCCTTTGATATTCTTACTCTGAGGCTGATCTATTAATGATTATGATAGAAGACTTGACAATGGATGCTTCAGTACTTTAACAGGTGGCATTGAGCTATCTTAAGAAAATAGGATCAACGAATCAGGGGATTAATTTTCTAGAACCTCTTTGACTTCTTCCCAGGATTCTAGATTTGCTACCTTCTCTATTTCTCCTCTTGGCTCATGCTTATAGGAGTAATTCCTATCAGTGATAATTCCATAAGGGTCATATACCCACTTGTCCTCTTTCTCAAAATTGAGGAGATTTAATAGTTCTTCGACCTTTTAAAAATATTTTCTTATTGCACCAGGAAAGGGCCAACCTCTTGAGGTAATGGAAAAGTGATTGCTTTCCTATGTTGGAAAAAAATAAAGTGATAAGCTAACAACCTCTTCTTGATGTATTCTAGAGCCATCAGCCTAGGTGTAAGAAAGGTCGAGAGTCTAAAAGGTTCCTCTAAGAAACCATAAAATATGATGATGGTATAATTTTGGGCCAGGTACCAATATCTGGTTCTGGTATCATTCCTTAATTGAATTAGGATCTTCACCTCTAGGAAAACCCTCAGAGGAGGTGAACCATGAATGAGAGTATATAAGGCCTTCATGCAATGGTTGACATAATAAATGAAAAATTTATTGTATTCCTGCTTTTTGATACTCTGAGGCCATTGAACTATTGGTATGAGGTTCCCCTTTTAATCAATGACTTCTATTGCACAACTATTGAAATAAACATGGTTCTGAGAAAGGATGAGATATATCAAGTAGGACTGGTACCTAAAACATCAGGTACTATGAAACTTTTCTAATTGAACTTGGATGGAATCTTTTAAGAGCACACATAAATCCAATTTTGGGGGAGCCATGACGTCTACAGTTAGAAGGTAGGAGGAAAGTCCAAGAGTGGCATCATCCATTATTTTGTCATGGTCTTGAACAAAAACCTAACAAAATGAAGTTAGGGCATGATTAATATTTTGTGTTAAAATGTTGGTAGGGTAATTGGACAATATGGTAGGTGGTGGAGTATTAGGGGTTATGAGGCTTCACAATAAGTATTCTTTATCGACTTTATGTAAATCTCAGTATGTGACCTCTAGAGTATTTTCTTGTAAGCTCTGTGAGGGATCCTATGGGAAGAAGAGAATTTTGTCTAGGTCTTCAGGTGATAAATAACAAATGACTTGCTGCTTATCAATGGATAGTATTTTACCTTCAGAAGCCAGGTAATTGGCGACACACTGATGAAAAAAAGTAGGAAAATCAAAGGTTTGCGGTATGCTAGAGTGAATCAGGTTTAGATCCCATAGGTGCATATAATATTGCCCGCATATGGCATCTTCTTGTGCTAGAATAATAATTTGGCCTAGGCCAGGGAAAGATAATATTGGGTCATAAAATTCACTATCTTGGTCAATTAAGGGTTTGTCTAATTCAGGTGTTCTCTTAGCGAGATGGGACTTCTTAGTGCTCGACATGGTAGCTGTTTGAAAATATGCACTAGGCGAAGACACCATGGACTAAACATAAATGAAAGAGTTATGAGTTACCTCATAATCATATTGCAACAATGGGTTCCTAGCAGTATCCACTGGATATTTTCCTTCATTCAAAAATGGCAAGGAGCAAGTTGCGACACTTTGGAATGAATAACATTCCCTGGGCTCGAGGGATTTTATATTCGTTTCTTTTACGTTTGTATCACCACACGTCGTCTTCGATGGAGGTGAGGATTTTTTCACAAAATCTCTAAAGCTTGTGAGTTTGAGTGATATTGTGTTGACATCATCATGGCCCATGAACATGTGGCAATATCACGTGCCTCCGAGATGGAATGATGCGGCGTTGGTGATGATATAATTTTGGTCCAGGTAACAATCTTTTGTTCTGGTATCCTTACTTAATTGAAGTATGTTCGTTGTGGAGCCTAATTATCTTCCTAATTCATAAGTCTGTGTTTTTAGCCTTTTTTATACCCCGTGAATACTTTACACCCTGGAAGAATGTACACTCCTCCATACGGGGGAGTGCAGAGGGGGGATACCCCCTCTGTGGGGTGCATCCTCCCAGATGGGAGGTCTGGGGGAAAGCAGACCCCTAATGAGGGTTCAATGGACAACATTCCCCGATGGGGGTTTGGGGGTGGAGCCCCCTGTAACATACCCAACCACCCACAGGCCAGGGTACGCCACCTTCAAGCCCACCCTTGGAATTCATTTTCTTATCAATACCCTTTTAAATTAATAAGGGTACATAAAATAAAACGATTTAACGACATGCAAAACAATAACCGAAAAGCATGCATATCCTAAAGATTCAATTAAACGATAATTAAATACACAATGGATTACATTCATATACAGGTAGATAATACCATAACAAAGAGCACTTATATTTATAAAAGAAGACACCAAATGGCTACAGACTAAGGACGTTCCACCCAACCATAGACACTACTATTCCAAATCTCAACAACAATGTCACCCCCGAGCCAGGGCTATGAATCCACAAGGACGGTTCCAGAGTGTTACTTGGATTCCAAAACCAGTCAACACTCAAGCTATCACTAGATTTCCTAGCACTCACAAAAATCCGAGTACCCACCTCTCTTCTACCCAGCTTGCACCACCCAATACAATGGACCTCCACCCTTCTCTGCCACGTAGTCCCTTAGGCAGTCCTTCTCCTTATTTTGGGCTCCAACGCAACTGGTTTAGAATCTCAATGCTAGAACTCTATGTTGGTTGTGGATCCTGATTATCTTCCTGATTCAGAGGTCCTTGCTTTCAGCTATGTTTATACCCCATGAAGTATTTACACCCCAGAAGTATGTACACTCTTCCGCGTGGGGGAGTGCAGAGGGGGGGTACCCCCTCTGCGGGGTCTGGGGGGACTATCCCCCCGGCTGGGGGGTCTGGGGGCAAGCGGGGGTTTGGAGGCGAAGACCCCGAAGCAAAAATTGCCTTGTAAAAGTATATTGTAATTTCATTGTAAATCTAGACCATTCATTATAAGGTCGCAGATCTAATGGTAGAGATTATGTTA
>SNQJ01S0032224.1:152604-165150 GCA_010110895.2 Picea sitchensis
TCTTCCCTTTCTTTTCTCATACAGGTATTTATCCTTCCTGATGGTTTCAATCAAGGTCTTGGGCTCATCATACCTAATATTTTCTTTATAAAATATTGGAAATCCACTCAAAAATATTTGTATCTTTACCTTTTCATCATTTATAAAACCAACATATTTTAACAATCCCAATAATTTATTCTCATATTCTGCCATAGTCATGCTTCCCAAACTGAGTTCAAAGAACTCCTGCATTTTCTTGTCATAGAAATGCTCTGAGAGATACTCCTTTTGGAAGTACTTCTTGAACTGCTTCCTAGTGATCCTACTCTCATTAATATTTTCAACTTTATTCAGTTGATCCCACCATATTACAACTTTCCTGTGTAAATGGTAGGTGGTGATCATGGCTTCTAAGTTTGAAGAATAGTTATGCAACTGAAAATATCTTCTGAGTCCAAGCAACCATGCTTCTGCATCATCTTCTCTTTCTCTTTCACCATCCAAGGAGAGTGGCCTATGCTTCCTCATATCTCCTTGCAAACTATCCACTTCCTGTGTCCTTCTCTGGTGCCTAACATGAGACACCTATGGACTGCTTATGGTATCTTCTGATGCATAAAAATTTCTTTCTGAGTAAGGAGGTGAGTGGTGTCTATGAGTTCTGTTGGCACTTCTTGAATAACCAGCTCTTCCACAATCCTCTCTTCTTTCACGAAACCTGCCTTCTTCCTCTTGTTTTGAGTTTGATCCCTTCTTTGTTTTCCTCTGCAACTGATTTAAGCTCTGCAACACTCGATCATTTATCTGAATTTTCTCTCTCATCAGTCTCTCATTGTCTTCTTTGTAGCTCTTCACTTCAATTTTTAGGCTTCTTACAGTTTCTATTAATGTTTCCTACTCTCCTTTCCCCTTGCGTCCATTGGACTCTGTCTCTGCATTACCAACTCTAGTATTTTGGCCTTTGGCCTCCTTATCATGGATGGAGTCTCCCTCTGCTTCTTCCATTTCTTCAATACACATTCTGAGCTGATATGTTTAAACTCCTTAATTATGCAAAATGTGCAAGTGATCATTTTGTTAGAATTATGCATATGATAAACAAAATTTGTCAAACCATGTTATAGGTCTATTTTATTTTCAATTCACGAAGAACATAGATGTATCAATCTGCATCATATAACACTTCCATTTTATCCTTTAGCCGATGCAGAATTCAATTATGCACAAACGCTTCTTTCAAACCACCTTCCCACGTGACCACGACTAGAAACTACGGCTAAAACCTTCCTGGCGCTTTTCTGTCTTGAAAACCACCAATTCTCCCATTATCCTTCTTCCCTTAGTTCTCAACTACATGTGACCATGTTCATGACCATGTTCTTAGCTAAAAAAGCGCTTATCCAGAGCTTCAGGACTTCAAAACTTTGAAACCTTCAGCAAGGACCAAATCAATGGTCCTCGTCCTCATTCACGATCAGTGATCCAGATCCACTTCGGGACTCCAACCTTTGGAAGTATCAACTTCCCCTGCTTGCTTCCTCCCGAAACTCTTTTACTTGGAGCTCACGATATGTCGACGTGTTTCCTCCCGCATATCCACGACTATAAGTCACTTCGGCTCTTTGGGCGGAGTTTCAAAATCTTTGCCTTCGCTTTCTTCCAGAGTGCTTTCACCCGAAGTCGACGATCCATCTACACGTGTCTCTTACAGATCAACGACTGTGAATAGCTTCGGCTCTTCAAGAGTTCTTGACCCAATGCCAACTATCACATATTTTTCCTCTAAAATGCTTAGTCTTCGGACTGCGTGATCTGTCGCCATGTGGTGAAATAATAGAAGTGGACATGTGACCCCATCAGGTGGGTGACACGTTTCACATTCTAACTTTCATTTCAATCCTCCACATGTTCAAAACTTCACTGACATGTGGCACACATCCCATGTGTCCATGTCATCCTAGGTGACGTCTACAAGCCACGTCACTTTGGAATTACAAGGTCCAAATCACCTCCAGGTGACATCATCATGCCCCACCACTTCAACTCTTTGGGCTTTGAGAGTTTCCACACTAGCGAACTTCCAATTCTCCCAAACTCCGAATTCCCAAACTGGCCAATCTGCTTACATTTGTCTCCCTTATTAGACGATTTGTATTAACCCCGGACTTCAGGAATATCAATGATTCTTTTTGTTTCAAGATCAATGGTCCGTAATTACTTCGGGACTTCAGGTAATTCTTTCCATAGTGATTCACTCTGCAAAATCTTCTGGAGTACTAAGTCTCCAAAGTGAGAGATCTGGCATTGCATGTCCTTGTTGATGGATGGTCAAGATGAACTCCGAGCTTCGGGCCTTCGGGAGTTCTGGATTTTTTCATTTGTCTTTCTTTTGAAGTGGTTATTCGTCGAAGTTTAAGATCTCCTACCACACACCCACCTCGATCAATGATCTGAATTTACTTCGGCTCTTTGGAGTTTCGATGTTCGATCACTAACATGTCACATAACTTAATTCCTTTCAATTTGCGAGGGTGCGCATCGACGGTTTGGAGTAACTTGCCTTTCACCCCGCAATTCTTCCGACGTTGACACGTAACCCCTTAGTGAAACTATGTTTTGGATTGCATGACCACCTTGGGGAACTAACTCCCATGCAACTTGGTTCTCCGCAATGCCTCCTAGCCATCAATCTCTCTGTCCAATGGGATCTTATAGTTGTGAATTAACCTTTGCTTCAATTTCATTGGACGACCCTTGTTCACCTGCCCTCCRATTCAATGATCCTGGATCTCTCTTGATCCCAYAATGGCGATCGCTCCCAAATTCGAAGGGGATGGTCATGAACCTTTGAACCCTTACAAAGGAACTCYGACGTTGTAGCTACTGCGTAGATTTTGCAACGCCATTCCTCCTGAGACTCTGACCAACAGAACCGACCCATACTGGCCTGATGTTTCAACTAGAGGCACTGATACCAACTGTAACATACCCAACCACCCACAGGCCGGGGTACGCCACCTTCAAGCCCACCCTTGGAATTCCTTTTCTTACCGATACCCTTTTAAATTAATAAGGATGAATAAAAGAAAACGATTTAATGACATGCACAACATTAACCAACAAGCATGCATATCCTAAAGATTCAATTAAACGATAATTAAATACACAACGAAATACATTCATATACAGGTAGATAATACCAAAACAGAGAGCACTTATCTTTATAAAATAAGACACCAACTAGATTCAGACCAAGGACGTTCCACCCAACCGTAGATGCTACTGTTCCAAATCTCAACAACAGTGTCACCCCCAAGCGAGGGCTATGAATCCACAAGGACAGTTCCAGAGTGTTACTTGGCTTCCAAAACCAGCCCACACTCAATCTCTCACATGATTTCCGAGAACTCACAACAATCCAAGTACCCAGCTCTCTTCTACCCAGCTTGCACCAGCCAAGAGAATGGACCTCCACCCTTCTATGCCATGCAATCCCTGATGCAATCCTTCTCCTTATTTTGGGCTCCATTGCAACTGGTCCAAAATATCAATGATGGAACTCTCAGGACTCACAACTATGAACAATGCTGGACACAGGCCAACGCATCTCAGTCATGTAGATCTCAAGTCATGGTTGGATCACACTAGCGACCACTATAACCAACAATACCATGGCTAATATTTGACAGTTAAGTTCCCCTTTCCAAGCCAAGACGCGGGTGTGGATTGGATCAATGAGTGATAGGTGAGGATGGAATGAATGAACAAGTGAGTAATTGAAGGAAGGAGTGAATGAGAAAAATGAGCGACTAGCTATCAACCGAACCCCCTATCAGACCAGAGGCAGGTTTGAGTATTTTGTGGGGAATCAAGAACCTCCTGGTCTTCCCCAAGAATCCCATGTAACAAATCCACCCCCTTATACCAAAGGGTAATTAAAATAGGAAATAAACATTTATCCCCTCAAGCCCCCTCTCTTGTGGAATCATATCCCCCTATAACTCTAGTCCTTATCTGTCTAGCATCCAGCGATGTATGCATTATTAATAATGATCAAAACATTACATTTCTTGGGAACACTGGCCTTTTAATAATTGTTTGGGCACTCTGGCCTATCAATAATGTAACAATATATTATTTAAAATGGGGGTTCAAAACCTGGGGTGTTACACCCCCAAAGGAAAATTTTCCTTGTAAATGTATATTGTAATTTCATTGTAAATATGCACTGTTCATTATAAGGTCGCAGATCTGATGGTAGAATCTATGTTAGGGTTTTTTTCCCTAGAAGGAAACCCTCATTTATGAGGGAAATGTATAGTGGTTATGCATCATGGTGAATATTGTATTCTTAGAGAGGAGACTGTGAGAGAGAGAAGAGGAAGTTACAATGGGTGTGTTGTAGGTTGTATCCTTTCATTTGATGGATAATAATAAAGGAAGGACCTGGAAATTTCTCTGGTGGACGTAGCCTACACTGGGTGAACCACATAAATATGTGTTTCTATTTTATTGTGTATCTTCTGTGTTTTATTTCCACATTTGTTTTATTTTATTGTTCCACGATCCTGTTTTTCTAACAACTAGTATCAGAGCGAAAGGTAACTCGTAGGAAAAGAGGGTTTCCTGGTTCGAGTGGGAGAAATGGTGGAAGATGGAAAGTTTATGGTAGAGAAATTTAACGGCCAAAACTAACAGTGGAATATGCAAATGGAAGATTATTTATATCAGAAGGATCTATTCCTACCATTGGGTGGAATAGAAAAGAAGTCGATGACCATGAAGGACGAAGAATGGGAGTTTCTTGACAGAAAGTGTTGGCCCTTGACCAAGTTTTGGGATAACCTTGGTCATTTTGACCATTTTTGGACTTCGACAGCCTGTCAAAGATGGAGTGCCAGGTGAAGCAGAGATCACGGGATCTCGGTCCACTTTTGGGCCCCTTTTTGGGTTTTGGGTCAATGTAATGGGAAAGGGATGTCGTCCCGTGGGTTTACCCACGCTTAGGCCCACTTTTGTAATGTATAAATAGATGCTTAGGCAATTTAAGCATGGTTGATGGCTTAGTTCTAGTACTTAGATATGTGTGATTAGATGTGGATTGTAAATTCTCTATGCATGATTGTAAGAAGCTTGCAGAGCTAAGTGAAAGTTGTTGTAAGAGGTTGTAGAAGGCTTTGTGCTGAAGTGTAAGGAAGAAGGATCTAGCGAGCTGTGCAGATATTTTGTCCTATGCGAAGAAGGGTTTGAGGCTCTGTGTTGTAACTGATGATTGAAGATACTAATAAAGAAGAAGAAGAGTTGGTGGATGTAGCCCCAGGGAGGGGCTGAACCACGTAAATCTGTGTATTATGCTTTGTGCTTTGACTTGATGTGTTTATCTCTTTCTTTGCTAAGTGCTTTGATATATTTAGATAGATCTACTTATGATTTGTTCTTCTTAGATGTGTATGAATGTTATATCTGATATGTATGAAGATGCTTAGTGCCGATCTACTGGATATGATCTATTTTACTATTGCTAAGTGCCGAGATATCTTAGATCTAAGTGAATGTTGCGATGCTCTGTGCTATCTGCGAAGTATAGTAAGGGTTGAATATTGATGAATGATCGATGCTAAGTGTGTTGTAAGTGATATAATCATAGATCTGTGTCCCAGCTAAGGTTGTAGACACCTAAGTCTTGCAACCACCCTTGCCTCTACATCGGGTGAGACTTCATCTGCTTTGC
Organism: Picea sitchensis; assembly: GCA_010110895.2. Lineage (NCBI taxonomy): Eukaryota > Viridiplantae > Streptophyta > Pinopsida > Pinales > Pinaceae > Picea > Picea sitchensis. The sequence goes on from SNQJ01S0032224.1 coordinate 158,318, forward strand.
AGGTGTTGCCGAAAGGGCCGGTAGTTAGGGTTTTGTTGGTGCGCTCTTGAGCATTGAACCCTGGGTTTGCCCCTGTTCCAACAAATGGTTCCGTTGTCGGGACCTGAAACTATGACTGCTAGGAACTAAGGAAGAGGAAGCTTTGTACAAATATTTGTCCTGAAATTGTGGAAGCTCTGTGCATGGATCTATGCCTTAGTGCATAGTACTTTACTTGATCCAAGAATCTTTGTGGTAAAGAAAAGAAGGCCAGATATGAATAAGAGAAACAATATTTGAACGCTTCATGCTCTAAGAAAGGTAAGAGTGGAAATTTATGAAGAAAAGAGGTAAGATCTGTAAGCTCCATGCTGTGATAGAGCTAAGAATAATCAGAAGTTTTTAGATCTGGAAGATTTGTGCTCTACAAAAGTAAAATAAATGAATTTTTTTGTTTCTAGAGTATGGATCTAGGTATGTTTGATATTATTTCCTAGCTTGAAAACTAGGGCATTAATAGATGAAATAAAGTTTGATATGAATAGATTTGATAAGAACAGTGATAGATATGTTATACCTATGCATAGAAAGAATGTTTGGGCTAACAAATGGATGCAGGATCCTAGAAATAATTTGTTGCAGATTGGCCCCTATGATCCTAGTGCGAAGTACATAAGAGGTTGGGGATCAGTTACAAGAAAGAGAGGATTAACCCTCTATTACAGTTGCAGAAAATTGAGACATCTAGCTAAGGAATGCCCTGGTGGAGGACCTAGTTGTCTTTGTTGCAAAGCTCTAGATCATGAAGTATTGGATTTCCCCAGAATGATTGCTAGGCTCGAAGGAATGAATCTGAACCCTAAGGCAGATCCAAAGATAGTAGAACCTCAGAAAGAATCAGAGAAATTATTAATTCAGATGAAAGAAACCCTGAATGAACACCGTCATGTCAGATTATTAGAGATCTTTAAAGAAAAATAATGCATCGAAGTAAGGATAGGGGACATCGAAATTGATTGTGTTCTAGATGAGGAAACACAGATGAATATCATGACAGAGAGAATGTGGGAAGCTATAGGGAAGCCTTCCATGATCCCTTCACTAGGAGAAATATGACTCTTCATAGGAAAATTGGTAAACCTATGTGGAAGGCTCACTCAGATATCTACGAATGCTAATGGAACTTCGACTAAAGAAGATTTTGAGAGTATTAAATTTATTGAGGACAACGCCCCATTTACTATGTTACTTGGAAAACCTTGGATTGACAGAGATCAATTTAGATGGAAGGGAGAAGTAGAAGTTTCGGAACAGAAGAAACAAGAATTAAAAGATTTTATGACCAAGAAGATTGCACAGTTGATTAAATAATAGAAGAACATATGGAAGCTCCTTGACACTAGAGACCCCAATGTTAAAGCTGAAAGAATGTCATAAGGCTCGTAGAATACTGAAGCACCTGTCCTAGAGAAAGAATAATTATTACCCCAGAGAGAATCTCAACAGTACGCAGCGACTATGCTAAAAGAAGATAGGAATCAGAACGGAAAAAGACATACCGAGTTGAATATTATTGGGAAGAAGGCTAGAAATTTAAGTAAGAAGAGGACGAAGATTGAAAAGTTACAGGAGATTCCAGATGGAACATTGTAGAAAGAAAACTTGCAGAATGGGAGCTTTGCCGGGATATCAGAACAACGACCTATGGCACTTCATCGTGGTGAATAAATATAGTCGTTGGACTGATATACCCGTTCAACTTCTGCCCCGAATGGACATAAAAGCATATAAGGATCGCCACCAGAATGTTGGACGTTACCATAATGGAAAGATTGACATAATGGAAGCTTCATACCCGTTGCAAGTAGACCGTTGCCGAATTTCTTATTTAGCTCATCGCGCCATGCCTGAAAAACACTTTTTCCAACTGAGAATTTGAAGCCCACAGAACTAGTGACTGTATACAGTGGTCATTGCGATCTGATTGTTCATCCTAGTGCAGTATTTGAGATCATCGTGACCCCGATTGTTTTTCCTAAAAGCGTATATCCGACGAGCTCACCGCATTTGAAGAATCATTCACAAAGGTCATCCTTGATTTAATGACTGAGAGAGTCATGTCGGAAAGAGGAATGTCCACCGGAGTCCAAGCATCATCAACAAGAGAAGTAGCAACTTCTCCATCCACTACTCGAGCCGGACCGTCCCGAAAGGTCGATGAGAAGTGAACGAGGCATAAGGATGATATTGTGAACGCTAAACTGATTCCAAGCATTTTTCCTGCTTACCTACCCCCTTTGCATGGTGAAATCAATCGTGATAGTGTACCGCGAGAATTTGAGTATGCTATGGTCACTGCGTACCTGCCGAAAGGGGTGTGCACAGTTCTTGCCGATCAGGACAAGTTCGTAGTGTTGAAGTTTAGTGACTTCAACCTCGGCCACAGGAAAGTTTACAGTATGCTCGCCTCGCACAAGTATCTAATGAAGACGAAGGGAAAGAACTCAAATATTGTCCCACAGTCTTGGACCCAGAACCTCACACAGTCAACATCGCTGACTGTCATGAAGATCCCACACTTTGGTAGGAACCAAGAGGTGAATGCGTGCGTAAAGTTGCTTATGTCTTGCTATCACAGAGGCTACTTGTGGTTGAATCACTATGTCATAGTGGATTCGACCTTGATCAATCGGATCACAGGACTCAACATGCAAGTCCCTAACCCATAGGAGTTTTATCCGGGAAAGACCACAGACAGATCGCTAGTAGCGAAGATCAAAGAAACCTATGGCGATGTAGAGAAGGGCATACAAGGCTACAAGGTAGCCTCTATTCAGAATGGTACAGTGTGCCTTTCCTATCAGTTGATCGTAGGCAAGCTAGTTCGCAAGAACTAGCCCACCCAAGTGACTGGATTCGTAGTTGATCTCGCAGGGAAGTGCGCAGAAGGACTACAAATGAATTGGGTGAAGTACTTGGTGAATCATCTTTAACTAGATTGTAGGGAAGCACAAGACCAAGGGTATGAGTTCCATTTCAATTGGCTTCTCATACTAATCACCTTCATAGCATGGGAGATGCCGGAGGGTGCCACTTTCCCAAAGACCGAGCCATTTGAACCTTTGGCTGCGAGGTTCAGTACCCTGTGGTACTCGACCGATATGAGCAAGCAATGGAAGTCAAATGTTGTCTTCCACATATAATACAACCAGTTGAAGACCTCCATCCAGTCTACGCCTCACATTACCCCAAACATGCTCCACAAATTTAGACCCTTAATGAAGTTCAACGTGGATCGCCACTTCATTTATATAACAACGCGAGTTGATGAACACAAGCAACAGTTGTAGTCTTATTACAAGTTGACCGAGGAAGATATTGAAGAGATCACAAAATATTGGTCAGCATACCTTCTCATTCCAACGAACCTCATAGAGCTATCTGATATTGATAGCCCAGAGGCTGTATTGGATACACTGGGACCAAGAAAAATGAAGAAGCCTAAAGAGGTTCACAAAGTAGACAGTGCATCTGTAAGGACTGCCTCTATCACACTAGACGAAGGAGCTGATGGTGAAGAGATAGAAGGCGTAGAAATTGAACAAAAGAAAGGTGAAGTACCACTGTCTAGGGACGAAGAAGTCTCATCGAAGAAAAGGAAGGTCTCACCTCTGAAATCTTCCTCCCAAAAGAAGCCTAGAACCCCTATAACCAAGATGTGAACTACCCTCATGTTGGATGACTTTGATTTCATTGTTGCAGCGGTAAATGATGCTTCAAAGGAGATAGTAGAGAAGCAGGAGGTGAAGCAGGAGCATATATATAACCGTATAGAGATTGAGCTCCAAGGAGGGTAGTAGGCACTCCAGTCTAGATGCACAATTCCCTTTGCACCTTTGACAGCAGGGACAGTAGAACCAGGAGATGAGCCAGTCCAACTTCACTGGATTGCTGATATGGTCAAAGCTCACCTTTGACAAGCTCAAGAAGAAACAACACAAGCTACCCAAGCTTTGACATAGGTATAGGGAGTACTTGTCGAGCAGCGCAGTGCTTTTGAATGAGAAAAACTTGCTTTTCAAGTAAAGTGGGACAAAGAGAAAGAAGAGCTACAACAACGCAAGGAACAATTGCTCATAGAGTAGCTTGAAGTCAAGGAACTAGTCAACATAGCACTCTACTCTGTGACTGTTATCAAAGTACAGGCTGAAGAGAGAGTTCCACAATAGGTGGAATAGATTGAATAAGTTATACATAATCTTCAACAGTTCATTGCCGATCTAGAACTTCACATTGTGCCCGAGACCCCTCAGGAGATAAGAGACCAGCGAGAAGAAATTGCTCGCTGTACAGTTGACCATTTGAAAGCTCTTGCCTTGGAGTGCAAGCAACTCAGTAACTAGAGTGCCCAAACTTATGAGAACCTTACAGAGAATCTAGAGTTATAGGCACTGGAGTCGCAGCTTCAGGAAGCAAAGAAGCATGCAGATACATTACAGGCACAGCTGAAGGCCTTGTCTGCAGTGGATAGAATGAAAATATCTCATGAACAATGCATAGCTCACCAACAGATACATATGATCCAGAGCAAAGTGATGGAATTCACTTAGCGAATCCAACTGGTGCAAGACAAGATATGCATGTTATTTTCCAAGATGGAAAGCTAGGGAGCAGAGCTTGAGCAAGCCATCGTCACTTCAGAACAACGCATGGAAGGACTAGTAAATGAAATAGTGATCCTGGAATTCACCCAGTAGGAGGCCATATCAAAGCAGCAGGTCGAAGCAGCTCGATCCAAGCTTGAGGATTTCAAAGTAGAATTGCGCAAGCCAGAGTGACTCGGGACGAGTCATAGGTGAGTGTTAGGGGCCTGTTGGCCCTTGATCAAGTTTTGGGATAACCTTGGTCATTTTGACCATTTTTGGAATTCGACAGCCTTGGAGCGCCAGACAAAGCAGAGATCATGGGATCTCGGTCCACTTTTGGGCCCCTTTTTGGTTTTTGGGTCAATGTAATGGGAAATGGATGTCGGCCCATGGGTTTACCCATGCTTACTCCCACTTTTGTAATGTATAAATAGATACTTAGGCAATGTAAGAATGGTCGATGGCTTGGTGCTAATATTTAGATATGTGTGATCGGATGTGGATTGTAAATGCTCTGTGCATGATTGTAAGAAGCTTGTAGAGCTAAGTGAAAGTTGTTGTAAGAGGTTGTAGAAGGCTTTGTGCTGAAGTGTAAGGAAGAAGGATCTAGAGAGCTACACAGATCTTCTATCCTATGAAAAGAAGGGTTTGAGGCTTTGTGCTATAACTGACGATTGAAGATACTAATAAAGAAGAAGAAGAGTTGGTGGACGTAGCCCCAGGAAGGGGGTGAACCATGTAAATTATTGTATTATGCTTTGTTCTTTGACTTGATGTGTTTATCTCTTTCTTTGCTAAGTGCTTTGATATATTTAGATATATCTACTTATTCTTTGTGCTTCTTAGATGTGTATGAATGTTAGATATGATATGTATGAAGATGCTTAGTGCCGATCTACTGGATCTGATTTATTTTATTGTTGCTAAGTGCTGAGATATCTTAGATCTAAGTGAATTCTGCGATGCTCTGTGCTATCTGTGAAGTATAGTAAGGGTTGAATATTGATGAATGATCGATGCTAAGTGCATTGTAAGTGATATAATCACAGATATGTGTCCCAGCTAAGGTTGCAGACACTTGAGTCTTGCAACCACCCCTACCTCTACCTCGGGTTAGACTTCATCTGCTTTACAGGCGTTGCTGAAAGGGCTGGTAGTTAGGGTTTTGTTTGTGTGCTCTTGAGCATTGAACCCTGGGTCTGCTCCTGTGCCAACATAAAGGCACTAGGAATGATATGGATGAGCCTGGAAACATCGGTGGCTTTCAATATTTCGAAAGAAAAGACAACGAAGGATCTTATGGATGCATTGGCTAAATTGTATGAAAATACCTCGATGTCCAATAAGGTATTTCTAATGAAGAGATTAATTAATATGAAGATGTCAGAAGGTGGGTCTGTTGCATATTATTTAAATGAATTTAATATGGTTACTAATCAACTAAGTTTTGTAAAAATGGACTTTGATGATGAAGTCATGGCTCTTCTAATGTTATGCTCATTTCCAGAAAGATGAAATGACTTGGTCATAGTTGTAAGTAACTCTGTCTCTGGTTAAAACACTTTCAAATTTGATGATGTTGTTGGTGTTATCCTTAGTGAGAAAATGTGACGAAAAGGAACAGGTGAGACATCAGGTAATGCATTAAACATGGAGAATAGGGGAAGACAAAAGGATAAAGGAAAGGGCTCAGGGAATTGAGGGAATTCTAGGAAGGGAAGATCCAAATCAAGATTTGGAAAGATAGAATGCTGGAATTGTGGGAAGAAAGGACATTTGAATAAATACTGTAGAGGTCCAAAGAAACAAAGAGATGGACAACATGAGAAAAATCAGGAAATAACTGTAACAGGTGATGTGTTACAAGACGCTTTGATTCTTTCTATAGATAATATTTTCGAGTCTTGGGTAGTAGATTTAGGGGATTCATTTCATGCCACACCCCATAGGAAACATTTTCTAGATTATGTTCAAGGTGATTTTGGACAGGTTCATTTGGGTGATGATGCACCATGCAAAATTGTTGGAATGGGAAAGGTAGAAATAAAGCAAAGCAATGGAAACCAATTGTTTTTGAAAGAGGTAAGACATGTTCCAGATCTAAGGAAAAATCTAATTTCAACAGGGCAGTTGGAAAGTGAAGGTTGTATATCCACATTTACAGATAAGGTATGGAAGGTCACCAAAGAATCATTGGTGATAGCAAAA